>CAKALG010033421.1:0-12118 GCA_916700815.1 Helicolenus hilgendorfi | reverse complement strand
GAGGGTGTCAATGATCGTCTTCTGGACAACTTTCAAGTCATCAGCCTTCCCCATGATTGTGGTTGCGTGTACTGAACTAGACTGAGAGATACACGGTATTTATTCTGTACGAATAGCAATTTACTGAAACTCAAAATGAAATATTCTAATATTTTGAGATACCTTTTTCTTTCATTTTTGAGCTGTAGGCTGTAATTATCAAAATGAAAATGAAAAAATGCTTGAAACATTTTAGTTTATGTGCAATGAGTCTATAATATATTACATTTTCACTTTCTTAAATAACGGACAAAGAATATTGAACTTTTTCGTGATATTCTAATTTTTTGAGCTGCACCTGTACTATACCTATGGCTCTCAATGAAAGTCCCATATTGTCTGTGTAAATCTGGTTATGAGTTCTATAATTTAAATGACATATTGAAAGGATATTGGATGCATTTTATTAGGTGTTACACACAGCTGTTCAGCAACCCTCACTTATATGTGTCAGGTAAGACTAAAACCTGGCTGCAACAGCTTCTACCCTGACTTTACAGAGCGATAAAGTTGTCCACTCAGTCAGTCTCCAGTATTGTGGGTCATGATGATCACAGGTAAACCCTGTCAGCCAGCTAGTTCTATGCTCCTGCTCTCCCTTAATGGCTTTACCAGCTCTCCTGTGTTAGCACTTTGGAGACAGAGAGAGGACAGGAAAGGAAATGAGAGGAGAGGGTAAAAAAAATAGAGGTAAGGAAGGGAACGGATGTAGGAGAGTAGAGAAAGAGGAAACAGATGAGGAGAGTTGAGGAGAGGAGAAAAGGTTTCCCCGTAAAATAAAATCACTTAGTACCCCTCCCAGACTCTCACCTGACAGAGATAAAGTACTTCCAGGGAAAGAGCTAGAGCACTACACTGTCCGACCTCCTGCTTATCAAAATCATATGCTCACTGGCACATAGTGGTTCTACTCTAAGTCCTGCCAACATTCATCCTACACTCCTTTGTTTCTTTCTATATGGTCTTTCTTACCATCATACAATCATCTTCTGTGGTGTACTTGTAAATATGATCAGTGACTGAACTATGCAAGGAGTCAATGGCATGCTGTCACGAAGAGAAAGGAAAGGAGCAAGAAAATAAAAATGTAATGAATGAAGGATGGGCAGAACTTGTAGTACAGAATGTAGTGTAAAACCCTCCCAGTAGATCACTGATCTTAATCTAAATCTTTACAATACAATATGATAAGAGAATTATGTGCAGCAAAAACAAAAGGATATGTTGGTAGTAAAAAGTTGTGGATTTATTATTTGGTCTAAAATTAAACTCAATGTAGTTGATGTGGAAGTTTACTTTGAGAAGAAACCTGAAACTGTCTCATAAGTAACTCTCCTCACATGTTTTCAGAATCATCTTGTAGTGCACGGTTTAGCTGTAAAATGACAAAGTTAGTGACGCCGCCGCCATTGTAAAATCTGTTGAAGGAACGCCAAGTTCCGGTCACATGACCAGAGCACAGCCAATATGAACGCTCTCTCTCTGAAATGACCTTTGATTGGTCAAAGTCTCCTGTCATGGTTTGGCTTAATATCCCTACGTAAGTGAGCGTTGACTTTTAGCTTCACACGGGACACAAACAGAGGTCTCCTGGGGGAAAGTCCTGGATTTGTTTGACACATCCACAACCCTTCCCACCCGTCCATAGTGGACTTTCTTGCTTGTTATACTTGTTATTATACCATGTCAATCAATATACTACGTCACCTGCTCTGCGCGTCGCTCATTGTACTACGTCACTTGCTGCAGCCTTCCGTGGACTATTTGTGATACGTCAAAGACAAATGTAATCCACAACAAAATACGTTTCCCTCCAAACTTAATTGAGAATGTAGGTCAGTTGTATGGGAACATTTCAAGGAGAAAGGGCTGGTAATTGAGAGTCAGCTACACAGTTTCCTAACATGAGCAAGACGTACTATATCTCACAGCCTCAAACGCATTAGTCTAATCAAGTAATAATCGCAGTAAGGAAAAACATTACCATGTGTTTTGTTTTTAAGTCATCCAAAGTGACTGAGCGTGGCTAAAGCTAGCATGCAGCACCAACGGTCAATCACTCTTGGCAAAATGTGGTGTCTTAATCACTTAAAACAGATCAAAAGCCAAACCAGTCTCCTTAATTCATGGTGTATTCCTTTAAGAATGTCTGAGGGAGGCCAATACATCTTTATGTCAAAAGCATTATGCTGACTGCCAGCCAAGTCACAGCTGCTCTATTCAAGATAACACATGTCAAGAGAGGACTACATTATGATTCCCACATGTTTTCATGAAAGTCTGTCATATTATGCGCTGACATACACATTCAGAAATCTCTTTCAACAAAATGTGTGTGGACCGTCGCTATCGCATACCAACCTTGTCTCCAGAAGGTTATTTAGCAAGTTGAACAGCTATGTTTTATAATTGACAAACATATACAGTATTTGAACATTTATATTGAAAATATTCAGTGGAGTTATATAATAGTCACTTCATCCACGTCGGACTTATGGGGATTTATTTGAATTTATTATATAGGAGTTTTTCATATTCTTTTGAGATTTCTGAGGGTAGACAGAGTCCACTTTGGTTTTAGAAGTCTATTTTATTTATGGACGTTATAAGTTTTCACTTACACTGAATACATGGGATGAGATACAAAATCCTCTGACTGGATGTTAATTAATCGCTTCAACTATTCAGATTCCTTTGAGAGTTCCTTTCCAAGTATTGGCTATAAATCTCTCAAAGTTTTAGCATGCTTGCTGCGTTGGCACGGAGAGAAGCTCAGGTGGCTTTTAAGCAAATCTAAAATACTTTGTACTGTCTAGGCAAAGTCTAGCGAGCCTTCTTTTTGTCTGTTGCTTATTATTACTGAAAGCTGGAGCTGGTCCCCTTCAGTCAGTAAAACAAAGCAGCGTGTAGCTAATAAATACTTATTTATACAGAGCGTCTGTTTGCCTGAAGTGCTCATTGGTACCAATATGATTGAAATGTACTTTGCCAAAGGACCTAGTTATAGTAAACAAACTCTCCCAGAAACAGACTGTTTGACAGAGATTTCTACATCTTTGCACACAGTATATCAAGTATAAATATTTGCAACTTCAGATGCTCTTTGAACATAATCATATGGGAATCTTGGGCAGCCTGTTTTGGTTGTGGGTGGTGGGCAAAAATAGGTTAAAATAGGTCCAAAAAGCATGAAAAGTAAGAGTTTCCCATTTGTTGTGGGCAAAGAGTTGCTCAATAGATCAACATAAACAGCACTGGACTGTATCTTGCTAATTCTACTTAACACAAGTCAATCAGCAGATGAGTTACTGTGACACCAACATCTGTCAGTCTGAAATCAGATTTCAAAGTGAGACAGCATTCCTTGATGTTACAAAGATAAATATGGCTCTAAAACTAACTGTCACTTTTGAAACCTTATGACATAACCTCAAGTTATTTAACTGACACTTTTAAATGAGGACAATTAGTCATCAGCCAAACATCCACCTCTCTTGATTAACTGTTGATCTACACAGAAAACTAACAAACTTTAACACAAACAACAGCCCCTGTTAAAGTTACTTTTCCATCTGGGAGCATTTAACAACTTCTCATTATCAAAACTGCAAGAAACTCACCTGGAAATTCCTCCAGAAGGGGGAGAGAATAAACAGTTGAAGTACAAACTAGAACTCAAAACAAGTCCTTTAGTTTTCACTGCAGGCTGGAAAGTCAGAGTTTTACAAGAAAAACAGGCGTAAAAAAGTATCCAATTGATGTTTTAGTCCTGTGGATGTTTAAGCCATGAGCTCCCGAGGTCTGTGGACGAGAGAGCAGGAAGAGGGGATGGAGCGCTTTCTCTCTGTGTGTGTGTGTGTGTGTGTGTGCATTAGTTTGACCCTCTGCTAGTCCTTAAAGCATCTGGATTTCAGATTAACTCGTCCTGTTCTTTTAACTGTGCAGTCAGGAATGCTGCTTCTCCATCCCCTCCTACACCTATGTTCCTTCCTTCACCTCCTCCATTCATCTCCTTTCTCTGCTTTAACTATCCTTCGCTCTCTGAGACGCTCGAGTTCCATTTCACACAGGCAATCCTGGTGGACGCATTATAACTTTCCTTTCCTTTTTCACTGTTTTCTCAATTTGCTCACTCCTCTGTGTGTCTTTCTTTTTCACCTCCTCTCTCTCTACCTCTTTCCCTCTCTGCCTGTTTTTCTCTTCACCCGCTTTCACCTTTCCAACTCTCCACCTCCCTCTTCTCCCTCTTGAGGTACATTACAGCTTTTGAATACAGATTAGCCAATTATAGCCTAATAATCTGCCTATGGATACGGAGCCAGTGCCGGCAGCTACACACACACACACACTGACACGTACTTTGCAAAAGTTGGCAGGCATTCATGTGAGCTGCCTGGATGAAATGTACAGTGAATCCAACAGGATGGGAGGGTTTTAACAGTCTATTTGTCCTTTAAGCCTTCATACTGTACGTAATACCTGCAGTGTTGAAACGCCGTGGCACCATACCTCGTCTGTGTTGACATAGCAATTTACTTACAATGATTGAAGACATGTAGAAATGTAAAGTCTGGGCATGGAACGGCTAAATACGACTTTTAGACATGTTGACTGTGTAATAGGTTTGATCTCGTTGCTAACATTTGGAAACACTTAAGTCACTGACCTGCTCCTTTCTTGCTGGAGTCGAATTCTAAACAACATGAATAGGTCTTTTGTAGCAGAGCTCTTTTGTTAGTATGCCCACTTTTATTTGGTTTACTTCAGTTGGAGAAGAAAGAGATGAAGCCAGTCATGTGTAGTATACAAGCCAAAGCTTGTAAAACGTTTAGCCAAAGCCTGTTAGTATATTGTTGGAGCAGTTGAAGAGTTGTTTGTTTTTTCCTCTTCTTTTTGTTCCCAATGCCACCCACATATTGGAGGACAGCTATCTATCTTTATCACCCCGGTCGCACCAAATGGTGTAAGAATGCCACACAAACTTGCCAACCCTCCCAATTCCCCCAGGAGACTCCCGTTTTCATTGCCCTCTCTATGTTTCCTCCCATGGTCACACTTGTCCTGTTTTCTCCCGATTTTCACACCTTTTTCCCCATTTGTTATCTCAACTTGTTTCTGGCACTGTACAGCGTACATAAGCCCTCCCGTTTCCACCCGGACGACAATAGATCTACACCAGATGTCATTTCCCAGTGGAAGAGAGTTGCTTGCGACCATATACACCGATCAGCCATAACATTACGACAGCAAAGGAACCCTGACATACATGACAAACTGCTCCTCACTGTGTGTTCTGACACCTTTCTATCAGAACCAGCATTCACTTTTTCAGCAGTTTGAGCTCCAGTAAAGCCCCAAAAGCTGTCGTGGCACGGCGCAAGCCATTGGAAATAAGGGATTTCAGAGCGCTGTGTTGCCATTGTTGCATTGTGTCTGAAAGGGCCTTCAGTCTGTGAGAGAAGGAGAAAGAAATGGAGAGAGCTAAGAGAAAGAAATACTCAAGCGGGGGCAAAAAATGAATGAGTGAATAAAAATTGATGAATATTAGTTTATACCAGAGATTATCATAAGTTCACACCAGAGTGGCGAATTATTCAGTTTTCATCCTGGAGAATTAAAGTAGGTCTATTTAACATACAAATGCTGTTACAGTGTTCTTATTATTTAGTTATTTTCATTATTTTAAAGTCACCAGAATGCAGGAAACAAAGACCCCGAGATCCCCCTTTGGTTTTCAGATCCTCCCTATTTTTGAGGTCTCAAGGTTTGCAAGTATGATGACACAGTTATTCAGAAGTCATTTCACATGCAATAGGAACGCTGTTCTTGCTTTTGGCATGTCATGTGCACGCCATGTAGTCTGTACTGACTGCAATGTAAACGCATCTGCGTAAATATGCTACGCTCAGAGCTAGTGATGTAGAGTAAAGAGTGAGAGAGACTGCTTATGGTGGGGAGCTGGATGGGTCCAACAAACACAGGACAACCAGGAGACCTGTGTTTGTGTCACAAAGTGTTATTGAGTTATTTTGAAGTTAGGGACATTTCAGACATGTTTTATTTCTGTTACCTTGTTTCCGTACGTATTTTAAGCCCAACTATGATGTTTGTCCTAGCCCTCAGTGAGTGGTTTAGTTGCCTATCAATAACTGCAACTTGTTTTGTTGTGTGGCATAAAAATGACACGCAAAAAGAGGCGTACAACTGACACACAAAAAGGCTAAATTGCGTTCTCATGATCCGCGAAATGTCCTTGTAATGTCGTGCTATTTATGAGCCTTCCTGTTGATCTTTATTATTTAATATAACTGTTGAAGGAAATTCTCTTTTCCTCGTCTAACTAAACCTAAGAAAATTAAGAAATTACATTGTAAAGCTTAAGTAATAATAAAGAAAAGTGGAGCAAGCCTCCACCTAAGTACATTAAAGTATGCTAGCCTTTTCATTTTATTTGTGTCTATGTACATGAATCTCTACATTGAATTTCGTGACAGTTTCACAAACTGCTGCACGACTGGGCTGTAAAATAGTGACAAGCACAGATGACATTGATGCAACTATAAAAGTTGTATACTGATTTACAGAAATAACTCTTAATTTGTGTTTCCTATAAATAAAATGGCACACGAACACAACATCAAACTGAATATTGCCTCAAGATGTAACGTGACAAACGTGACAGGATAGAGAAGGCATTCATACCAAAAGAGGGCTCGCTATATTTAGATGAAAAAAATGTGCCAGCTTTACTACATGAAGTCATACATTCTTTTCTAATCCTTAGTTGTCTCTACTTTTGCATCAGTCAGCACTTTCTATCCGCACTTTTCTGATATCGAGCACCATTATACACACACACACACACACACACACACACACACACACACACACACACACACACACACACACACACACACACACACACACACACACCCTTCATCAGCTCATCATAGTGATGATGGTGTCTGGTGCCAGTTCAACGGGCCAAATCTCACTGGTATTCCTGTGCCACCTTCTTTTTCTAACACACAGCTAAACACACATATAAGTGGGTCATTGTAAGGAAAGGTATAATGTGAATCCTGTCCAATCTCTTGCAATCAATCTCCCACATACAGTAATGTGTAACTTTGTACTTTTGACATTCATATATGCCATATAGAAAAAGTGCAGCCTTGTGGATTTCAATCATTGTCATCAAAACCTTAGCCATAGTTTACACCAGAAAATACTTAATACACTGTTATGGATAAATGGCTAAGCATTTTGAATACCTTGTTGGTGAACAATGACACAAGGACTTGTCATTATGACACTGACATGTTCATTGACATAATTATTTAATTTTGAAAGATAAACTAAACTCGGAAAAAAACTTTTGTGGATTATTTCTCTGTTGTTCCAATGCTAATGGTCATTGCATTTTACGTGGTTGGAAAGCCTGTTTATTTACCTTCACAATGATGTCCAACTTGTAAGGATCATGCATTTGTGGGATGAGCAGCACAGCTGATTATGTGGGTAGCACCCAAGAAAAATGTTCCAAAATGGTCCGTCAATGCTAAACAGTGTATTCTCCTGTTGGTGTTGACTCTTGTTTTGAGTTGTTTGGTGGATTGGATGATTGAACTCTCTATCAGTAACAAGGAACAAACAAGACATATTGATTCATTTAATACACCGTCAGGAGCCTCAGTAGAGGTGGAAGATCCATACGCAGCCACAACAGCCTGGCACCTCCTCCTCATGCTGGTCACCAACCTGGTCACACGTTGCTGTGGGATGGCGTTCCATTCCTCAATCAGAATGCAACTTGGTTTTGCGGAACACCAGCTTCAACTTGCCCTATTGCACGGCCCTTATACAGATTAGACCAACGTGGCATGTCGATGCTCGGAGCAGACACCAAAATGATCGCTTTAGTAGGGCGCAGCACCCAGCAGGCCCCATGCACATCAGGCACCTGATTGGCAGCACCTGAAGCTCAAAACAAGAGTCAAAACCAACAGGAGAATACACTGTTTAGCATCGGCAGAGAATTTTGGCAAATTTCACTGGGGTGCTACTCACAAAATCAGCTGTGCTGCTCATCCCACAAATGCATGATCCTTACAAGTTGGACATCATTGTGAAGGTAAGTAAACAGGCTTTCCAACCATGTCAAATACAATGACCATTAGCATTGTAACAAATCAAATGTGAAGGATTTGATTTTAAGCTGAAGTAGGCGAGATTGGAGCAAATATGATTAAAAAAAAGTTATTTTTATAAAACGGTCGCTATATCGTGACAGAAGTACATAAAACAGGTAATCTGAAAAAAATCATGTTCCTCTGTGTCCTCCGGTGTCCTCCGGTGTCCTCTGTGGAAAACAAGCAGTCAGAGCTGATCTGAGGTCTGCTGTCCATCTGCTGTCAATCACTCGCGAACTCTGACCAAACGGTCAAATTAGGCAGCGCTGATCAAATATGAATCAATATTCTGTTACGTTAATGTCTATTTCTCTCCTCACATGTTCTCAGAATCATCTTGTAGTGCACGATTTAGCTGTAAAATGAAAAGGTTTGTGACGAAGTAACGGGCTAGATGTTCTAAAGCCTGAAAACAGTTTAGTTTTCTCTCAGAACACTTGAATATATTGTGATATGCTGAAAGGTTATCATGGGATTTTTGGCCATTGATGCCAAAAATATACTGCCTACTGGAGGGTTAATTTTGACACAAAAAGACATTATGTGAGGAGCAGTAGGAAGAGAATTCTGCTCAATTTCAGCCATCATTCTCAACAAAGTCACCTACTCCTGCGACAATTTCTCTTCAATAAGTGCCAAGTAATAGCCTACCCACCACCTCATCAGCCTACCCACCACCCATGACAAGCTGCACTGTTGAAAGACTCTTTCAACTGTCAGTTGGATAAACACTGGCATTAGGGCATCATACAGACTGAACCCTTTGTCCCTGCTTTCCTTTGAAAGAGACTATAATGAAATCATTTCTGTGTTCAACACTAAGCCCTGTCGTCTCCTGCTGGAATCATCAAACGTAAGCTCATTTACAATTGTGGACTGTAGAGATCTCAGTATTATTGCTTAGGGCACTGGTTCCCAACCTGGGGTCAGGACCCCCCTCGAGGCAGCACCAAAGATCACAGGGGGTGCGCCAGGATTTGCCAGCTCTGAGTTTGTCAAGATTAGATTTGCACATGTATGCCTGAAATAATAACACAATTATTGGACAATTTATACAAAAGTCTGTATAAAAAACTATTAAAAAAGATATATTTTTTTACTACTTAGTAGGCCACATTCTGTTTAAACCTGGTATTTTTGCACATTTGCAGATACAGATCAGGCTACACTAATGCTATTAGTGTTATACTATTAGATTCCAGGCTGCTTAGCTCAGCCTTTCTTAGATACAAAGATACAAGGCTTCAAGGAAAATAGTTTGGGAACCACTGGTTCAGGGTACAGCTTTTGTTGGTTGCTGCATCTGCTAACTGTGTATGTGTGTGTGTGTGTGTGTGTGTGTGTGTGTGTGTGTGTGTGTGTGTGTGTGTGTGTGTGTGTGTGTGTGTGTGCGCGCATGTGGTTTATGTGGCCGCCATGCCAGGCTATGTTCAAGTGTCATTATTGGGCATGTTGGTGCCGGTGTCTATCCATACGCTTGATTAATGATGCTGTTGAGTCGGTTAGCTGTGTGTGTGTGTGTGTGTGTGTGTGTGTGTGTGTCTGTGTCTGTGTGTGTGTGCTTGCGTGCGTGCGGCCGCCATGCCAGGCCAGTGCTGTTAATGTTAGTCTTGTTGGTACCTGTAACACTACGTCTGATGATGATGTATAAGGCTTATATGATTAAACTGGTGCATTAAGGTAAGTTTAGCTATTTTTAGTTAACATATCTGTTTCAGACACAATTCAGTAGTATGATCGGTCTTGGGCCCACCTGTGATTCCTGCCAGTGCCACTGCTCAGGCCTCTCTAGCCTATGGCTGTGTGTTTGCATACAGTATGAGGTGAAGAGGATTCATTTCCTCATGGTATTAATAAAGTAGTATTCTATTCTGTTTTATAAATTACAATTTGAAGTAGGGAAATTAGGAGGTTGAGAAGCAGAAGTCATTTTGGTATTGGGGTGCATGTGATACGAGCACACAGAACAGCATCCTGGCTAGTCTGCCTGGCTAGTCCAGCTAGCGAAAACAGATTAAAAAAACACCTAGCAAAATCCAGCTAGTCCATGAACATTTTTGTGGTTGATTGGGGGTCCGCACACACTAATCTAGAGCATACAGAGCAAATACAGTCCTTCTTTATTGCAAGGTTGATCATGTTCTTAAATACAAAGTTAGCACTGTTAAAGCTAGTACTTGTAGCACTGTCACAATCACCCCAAATCATGTTTGGTTTAATAAAACAAACTAAATCCAAAAATAGAAACATGATAGTAACATTTTCTTTTACTGATTTTGTTGCTGTAGTGTAGTACACCATTTTCATGTTTCCATCTAAGGTTTGTGCACTATATTAGCTATAACAATTTTATGACCTCATAATGAAAACTAGCTAAAACTTATGTCATTTTCCTCACCTCATGAGTTGCAGGGTCAACTTCCTGTTGTGGTTTCACAGCTAGGGCTCAACAACAACAAAAAATGTTTTCACTTATCAAGCAAGAAAATATGCCCTATATAGTTATACTGTCTCTTTGACCTTGACCTTATGTCCCCATCACCTTTAATTCGCCCCGAAATGCACTGAATGACCATTGCTGAAGCAATCTAAATCCGTCTCAAAAATGGAGTTTGATACAATGGAGAGTTTAAGGAATATAACTTCGGCTTCGAACATCATTTTTGTTTCACTGGATTTTGTGACGCTAAAAAGAGGTTCAACCAGGATTAAACACTCACTTAGTAAATGCATGCAGTTTAATGCTTTAAAATCCCAACTCCCCAAAGTGAATCTGATCACATCGTGTCATGCTGAATATCATCACTACAAAACTACTTCAATAAAATACTTACAAGATAATTCTAAATTATTCACTGTCAACATATTGGACCTCACTTGTTGCTATTTGTGTTTTACTTGTCATTATTTAAAGCTGCAACATCTCTAGCAATAAGTCCAACATATCTAATTCCAACCTTTTGATAGGATTGCAAGCTAGCACTGAAGATGTGTCAGTCCACAGATGACAGAGAGATACTTGGCTGCGTGTTTGGGGTTTCCTCTTCTTCTTTCTCTCTATTATTGTCTTTTATGGTACCTCCATTCTCTTCCCGGTGGATTATCCGGCCCAGCTGTGTTGATTTGTCAGCAGTGAGACAGAAAGACCTGAAGCACCTATATGTTTCTCAGCTGTTTCTCTCCAGCTCTTGTCACGCACTTTCTGTCTTTTCTCCTTCACTCACACCTTCACAGAGCCAAGATTCTATCAACTGATGATCCATAAAACATTAATGCTCTCCATTTGCACTGTTGCACTATTTTATGTTTCCACAAGCTCAAGTTTCTACTTTTTAAGGAAAACAGAACAACATTTTTAAATGATGACTGTTAAAAAGTCACATATTCTACAATGTCAAACATAAAATGCAACTTTGTCAATGCACAGCGGGGAAGATGCGCATGAGTATGCATGTGCATCCTCCCTGCAGGTGAAACCTATTAACAAACAACTGCCAAAATTAGCTTTTTACAACGTCCTCCTTCTCCATGAGAGAGCTGCAGGAACCTCACAGTCTGATCCTCACAGTCTGAACCTCAGTCTGAACCTCACAGTCTGAACCTCACAGTCTGAACCTCACAGTCTGAGCCTCAGTCTGAACCTCACAGTCTGAACCTCACAGTCTGAACCTCAGTCTGAACCTCACAGTCTGAACCTCACAGTCTGAACCTCTGTCTGAACCTCAGTCTGAACCTCACAGTCTGAACCTCACAGTCTGAACCTCAGTCTGAACCTCAGTCTGAGCCTCACAGTCTGAACCTCAGTCTGAACCTCACAGTCTGAACCTCAGTCTGAACCTCACAGTCTGAACCTCAGTCTGAACCTCAGTCTGAACCTCACAGTCTGA
>CAKALG010033419.1:0-11711 GCA_916700815.1 Helicolenus hilgendorfi | reverse complement strand
CCTATATACCACTTACTTTACACTATGCATTCTATATACCACTTACTTTACACTATACATCCTATATACACTTACTTTACACTATACATCCTATATACCACTTACTTTACACTATACATTCTATATACCACTTACTTTACACTATACATTCTATATACACTTACTTTACACTATACATCCTATATACCATTTACTTTACACTATACATCCTATATACCACTTACTTTACACTATGCATTCTATATACCACTTACTTTACACTATACATCCTATATACACTTACTTTACACTATACATCCTATATACCACTTACTTTACACTATACATTCTATATACCACTTACTTTACACTATACATTCTATATACACTTACTTTACACTATACATCCTATATACCATTTACTTTACACTATACATCCTATATACCACTTACTTTACACTATGCATTCTATATACCACTTACTTTACACTATACATCCTATATACACTTACTTTACACTATACATCCTATATACCACTTACTTTACACTATACATTCTATATACCACTTACTTTACACTATACATTCTATATACACTTACTTTACACTATACATCCTATATACCATTTACTTTACACTATACATCCTATATACCACTTACTTTACACTATGCATTCTATATACCACTTACTTTACACTATACATCCTATATACACTTACTTTACACTATACATCCTATATACCACTTACTTTACACTATACATTCTATATACCACTTACTTTACACTATACATTCTATATACACTTACTTTACACTATACATCCTATATACCATTTACTTTACACTATACATCCTATATACCACTTACTTTACACTATGCATTCTATATACCACTTACTTTACACTATACATCCTATATACACTTACTTTACACTATACATCCTATATACACTTACTTTACACTATACATTCTATATACCACTTACTTTACACTATACATTCTATATACACTTACTTTACACTATACATCCTATATACCACTTACTTTACACTATACATCCTATATACCACTTACTTTACACTATACATCTCATTCTGTTCTCATTCTGTGTTTCACTCTGTTTGCTGATGTTGCTGCTTTGAAACCTGAATTTTCCTCCGGGGATTATAAAGGTTCATCTTATCTTATCTTATCTTATCTTATCTTATCTTATCTTATCTTATCTTACATTGGACCAACGTATAATACATACTAACATATTGCACATACATACATATCTGCATTAAGGAACAAGGTGATAACCACTAACTTAAGTGATATTGATATAAGCGGTGTTGTTTCAACTCTTATTCGTTTAGCCAGTATTATAATAATTTAGGATAATTGTATTGCATAACAGTGGACAGCAGACTCGTGGTAGAGCTGCTGTCATTGGGAGGCTGTCTGATGTGGGATGTGGGTGTAGCTCCTGAGAGGCGTGTCGACACACCTGAGCTTCTTTGCAGAGCTGCACAGAAAATGAGGCAGCAGGAGCAGCAGCTGACATCTGTCAACAAGAGGCATCCGTGCAGCCTTCCACCACTCCGCGACTGTTTTCATCAGCTTCTAATGAACCGATCAGCAGCTGGAAAGTAGTTTGTGAAACGCGTAACTGCTGTGCTGCCACCTCGGTGACATTAATAGGTAGAGATGGCACAGAAGAGCACCACCAGAAAGACTCTGAAAAGTTTGTTCTCCAAGAAAGAAGTGAGCGTGGACGAACCGGTGGAGCAGAAGGACAAGAGTGAAGGAGAGAGGAAGGTTTTTAAATTCCTAAAGTTCAAGACAAAGAAGAATGACCCTGCATCTGTGAAGCCTGCTAATGAGGACCAGCAGTTACTCAGGTATGCTCTGCACAATGTCCTGACTTCTTTCAGTGGCCACTTTTCCTGCCTGACTGTGCATGTGTCATCTTAAATGTCTTATCATGGAGGAGCAGCAACATGAAGCTGCTAATTCTGATGCTTCAAAGAGCCATCATTCAGTTTTAGTTTGACATTAACCCATAGTGTTTTTGTGAATGTGACTTTACACAACAGAAATACATGTTTGTTGGTAGTGAAATATCTGCAGATCACGGTACACATTTGTGGAATGTCTTCTGTGGGTTACAACTAATAAAGTCCAATAAAAACTTACACAAATACCAAACTTTTTTAATAAGGTACAATACTAGTACTACTTTTTGATTTGTCACAATTTTAACGATGCTAATTTAATTTTTATAATTTTTAAATGTGATTTTTCAAAAATATTGTTAATTTTTTTAGAAAACAAAAAGATCATTAAACTCAAGGGCAAATCACATGACACACCAACCATTAATTAGACATTTATTGCAAAAGCAAATACGAGTACAATTAAATAAAACAGTTTGTGCCACTGAGATTAAAACAAAATCCAGTCCAGTATTTTACAGAAATACAGTGATTAAATAATAAGTCTTCTTATAGATTTCAGAGCAGGGCCGGCTTCTGGAGGGGGGATGCTGGTTGCCCCTTAAAAAAGAAATACAAATAATAATAAATGCCGGTGGGCGCCCCTTCCTCATTTTCTGCATTGAGGTACAAATGAACAAATAAATAAAAAAAAGAAGAAAGAATTACGCTTTTCACCCAAGTAACTCTCTTTCTCTGCCCGGCCGCACTTATTTGTTAATAAAAAGTGTAAACACTTTTAAGCCAACAATATCAGGGACCAATTGTTTATTTATATTAAAATAAATTCAGTTATTTATGAAAATAAAAGTCTGAATTTTTGTCTTAAAGCCATCGTGATGCCTGATGTGTGTTGTGGTTTACGGGGTTTGGGTTCTGGGGGGTTGAACCCTAACCCCAGTGCGGCATAGGCGGGGATGGAGGGGTGAGGGGGTCTCCAGATTCAAATGTCGCCTATAGGACACCAAAAGGGCTAGAGTTGGCCCTGTTTCAGGGTGTATTGTTTATAAATGTTTGAAGAGGTTACTTGTGTTGCTGTGTGGCACTTGTTTGATGTGAAATGGTACGACTGTGCGCTACAGTAGGTTCTGATGTCACATGGTTTCCACAGTCAGGTGACACGGGCCAGCTAAATATGTTCGGGCTGTTTTGGCACAAACATTGTACAAAAGTAGGGAAAACATTTGGTTGCAACCACACATGTTTGTATGTATATTAATATATTATCAATATTTTTTTTAAAGCAATCGATACCAAATATAGGCTGCATCAATAATACACAAACTGTGTGTGAAGTCTTGGACTTCTGGATTGATGCTTTCTCAGTTGAGCCTTGAACATTTCTTGTGTTGAACGACACATCAGTGCCCTTAAGTTAACTCAGATCTTATCATACAGAAGGCTGTGCAGCAATTTATCAGGCAATAAAGTATTTAATGAGGTTAATGATAGCTGAAAAGGGTTATTTCCAGCACAGTGCCAAATCCATTTCTTTAGAATTACCATGCCTTTGTAGATGATTGAGTTGATAGAGATTTAGCCCACAAGGGCATTAGTGTCTAGACTGGAGGACTGTTGAAAGGGAGGACTGTGAAATCCATAATATCCCTGCCTATTATTTCAGTCATTATGTAATTGTGCAAAAGAGCAAATGAAATATGGATAAATTAAACCTCCTTTGGTTCTCTGAAAGCTTGCAGAACCCTTCAGGGACATGCAGTAAAATAGCTTTTGAACAGTTTCAGAAGAGTCAAACATATTGCAGCTGTAGCACTATTGGGCTCATGCATTTTCGTTAAAGACAAAACGCATGATTGGATATCTATTGCATTTCATCATTTGAGGGGACCAGCAAGAACCTTGTGACTCCGATTAGGTTATATTTAAATTCTCTCGTTCTAGCTTCTTAATGTGAATATTTTCTGGTTTAGTAGTCTTCTATGATATTAAAGCTGCAGTTGGTAACTTTGAGCAAATGTGATAAAAAGTCATTTTTATAAAACGGTCACTATATCCTGACAGTAGTGCATGAGACAGGTAATCTGTGAAATACATCACGTCCTCCGTGTGTCCTCTTATGCACCTAATGACATTTGCGAGATTTCACCGCGCCCGAAGAAAAGCAACCAATCAGAGCTGAGGAGTCTCTGGACAGCTGTCAATCACTGCTCTCGAAACTCACAAACTCCCATCCAACGGTCAAACTAGGCAGCGCTGATCAAATATGAATCAAGATTCTGTTACTGTAATGCCTATTTCTCTCCTCAAATGTTTTCAGAAACATATTCTAGTGTACTACTCAGCTGTAAAAAGAGAGCGGTTGCGACCCGGCTGCCATGTTGAAAACAGATGAGCCAAAACCAAACACCGCCCACCGAAACGTTCTCATTTTACAGCTACTCCTGTGTTTTGCGAGGAAAAATTACTGTTTGTGTCAAAGGAGTCTGGTGGCTTTGAAGAGAGCATAGGTAACGGCTGAAACAGCAAGGGAAAGCAGTGAACATATTCTAAATATAGCGTACACTTAGACTGACATATTTTTTTAGGTGAATCTTTTAGATGGCTAAAATACATTTTGCTGCCAGCCCCGTCCACAGCAGTACAACACGTACTGGTACTCCCGTCTGTTTCTCCAAACTTAGGGGGTGGCGACCGTCACCTACTGCAGCTAATACACCGACTATGGATAAGCACCTCATACAACACCACTTCAAGAAATCCAAACTACCCCTTTAATGCCGGAGGCGAGCTGTTATACAGCAGAGCTGTAAAGTTATCATTGTAAACAGAGCCATAAAAAACATCTGCTAGACTGGGATGTGCTCATTTGTAAACAGTACAGGCCACTCGACAAACAGAATTATCGTTTTATGATCCTTAAACAAGGATCAGTGTTTCTGAATTATTACCAATATGTTTGCGATTAGCCATTATTGGCAGATTGGTAGGTCCAACACTCCGAACCAGTGTAGTTCATCAATGCTACTATCATAACGACATCCTGGTGATATGTAACACTTTCAAGCATTAAATACAAAGCACTATTCTCTTAACATCAGACAGTAGAGTGGTACACAATATAGAGCCTTTGCATTTTCACAATGGGGGGTTTGTGTAGTCAAGTGCAACCTCACCCTGCAGAGACAGAGGCATCTTGTGGACTGCAGTTTAGCAGTATCATGCATGCACGCTTTTAAACCTCACACACTATATATAAGCAAATAGGTGGCAAGATACACAGAGGCGAGGCGGCGGTTGAGCCACACAGGTCACATGACAGGACAGTGTAATCGTTCCGGTCGGTTGCAGACCACACTGAGCGACATCTTGTGTTTGTACCAGGAGGGAAAAAAGAGAAAAGAAATGAAGGGCTGACACGCTGAGAACCGCCTCTGCACACAAGACCTGCACAAAAGGGGTTACTCAAGTTTAACAGCACACACATTCAGTTGACTCATTTGTGACCGCAACTGAAATTTTTAAATGACCTTTGGTGGAAGTATTCTGGAAGTGATAAAAATGGATCAAACCATTTGGCTGAAAAGTGAGTTTTTCTTACCAACATATATCTAGTCTTTGGGCACATGACTACTGTTTTTGCAATAGACTCCATTACTCCATTATATTATAGGAAATACAACTCATAACAAGTTGAATATCAAAGATATGCACACATATGCAGAGTAAAAAAAATACTTATTATGGAAAACAATAATAAACGTTTTTTCCTCATTTTCAAAGATCCTGATTTTTACTATTAATAAAAGTAGTCAATGTGTAATTTCTCTTCCCATTCACTGATTGTTAATCACAATGACTTCCCTGAAATGAGCTTTTATATGAGCTTTTCTATTAAAGTGATTTGCAGTAGATGAGTGCATTCTTTAATTGTTGATGTTGTAGATGCATGTCCTAGATCAGAGTTAAACCCAGACACAGACTAAATCTGTTTTTGTTAAGGATTTAGTTTTAATCCATGTCCAGGGTTTTATCTGGAGGATTTCAGAGTCTTAAGAAATATATCTCGTAGTTATTCTTGTTTGTTTTGACTTCATAGCGTTTCACACAGTTCAAGGGGATGTCAAAGTCATAACTTTACCCCCTGCTCTAAGAAGTGACAGAGGTAACACTCCAGTTGCCTTTTCAAACAAGTCAAACACACCTAGAGTTTTAGTGTCTGCTGAGGTTTGTCGGGCTGCCGAGAGGATTTGTGGATTAAAAGAGGTACTGTGTAGAGAAACCTGCCGCTCCACATGCCTCTACTGCGTTGTCATGGAACTACTAACCAATTACAATACAGATACTCAACCATCATTGTGCCGAGGGACACATCGGCAACATCTTAGTCACAGTTGAAGCTCGGTAGTCAGCTGTGTTTCAAATATCTGACATGATTTAGAACAGTCGCTGTCAAAATGAGTCATTGTATTGTGGAACCTGTTGTGTTTGTGTAGGAGTGAGTGTGAAGTGAGTTTGCCGCACACCTCTCAGTAGAAAGAAGTAATTGTCCTCACACATGTTTAGTGAAGCAGAATAAACTGTTAGTGTTAGTGTTACTGTTTTTTTAATTGTTAAATGAGCATGTTAAAGGGATAGTCTGGGTATTCTGAAGTGGGGTTGTATGAGGTGCTTATCCATAGTCAATGTATTACCTACAGTAGATGACGGTCGGCACACCCCCAGTTTGGAGAAACAGACATGAGTTAGCGAACCAAAGCAAAGCAAAGTACGAGAGCATAGATGGATACAACAGCTTCAGTTCCCCATCGGAAAGGTGAAGCGGTGAAAATATTCTGAATATAACGTACCCTAAAATTGATATTGATCTTTTTAGGTGAACCTTCCTTTTTGGTGACTAAAATATGTTTTGCTGCCGGCCCCGTCCACAGCAGTGCATTGCTTTGCTTCTGTGCGGTAACTCCTGTCTGCTTTTCCAAACTGAGGGCGTGCCTCCCGTCATCTACTGTATATAATACACTGATTATGGATAAGTACATCATACAACCCCACTTAAAAAGAATCCAAAGTATCCCTTTAAAGCATATAGTGCTGAAACGAAGCTGATTTGTTAACTGACAGAAATTTAAAGGAGAACTCCGCTGATTTTACACATCATCAAAGTCTATTTACAGGTCTTGGGGAGTACCCTACTACATACTACATATGTGGGGGAAAGAAAGTAGTATATACAGTATATATAAAGGGTTTTGTGGCCTCAGAGGGAGCTGTGTGAAGTCTGATAAATGGCCTTGAATGATGTCACTTGATGTTTCTCTTAAAACACATTTGCTGTTGTTGCAAATTAGTTGGATATAAAGGTAATTTCTAGAAGACAGATTGACACAGCAGGACATTTTAAAGTAGAAAAAGAAATGAATCAGTGCTCCCAGATTGAGGCAATTTAAAACGCAATATTGTTTTCAATCATTTTATCATTCTCGTTACTTAGTGGCTGACATATACACTGATATGATATATCTGCAATAAGCTTATATATTGGCCCATACCTGCATATTCTTTATTAAAAAATAAAGGAGAGCTTAATCAATAACCATTAGTTGCAGCCCTAAAATGACACATTTCAGAGTGTATTGTAGTAAGTAACCCGCTGGTATCCAAGTATAAGACTCATGTGTTGCAATACTACTATCTGTTTATCTGGATCCATCCTCAGGTGGCATTGTGCTTTTCTTTACTCTTGTCTGGTCATTATTGACAGGCCAGGTTAAATAGCAGTAGAGGAATCCATATAGATGGATTCAATGAAGTTTAAGATAGCTGTGTCAGTAAAATCAATGGTGGACTTCAAGTAATAGATCGGTGATACAGTACTGCTGTCAAGTTAATGTTTTTATCTATACCATTCAGCCTATTGTTTTTGGTTAAGTAGGGGTATTGACTACAAATGACACCACCGCCTAAAGAAATGCCTGACTTGCATCATTAAAGGGATAGCTCCGATATTTTGAAGTTGGGTTGTATGAGGTATTTATCCATAGTCAGTGTAGTACTTACAGGAAATGGCAGTCGGCACGCCCCCAGTTTGGAGAAGCAGACAGGAGTACCACACTTTGTTGAATCCGAGCGAACCCTTTAAAACACCAAAGCCACACAATAACAAAAACCAACTAACCGATCGAGGCGCTGGTAGATCAGCAGCTCCTGTGTTCTGCGGAGTAAAATTACAGTTTTCTTCTAAGGAGTCTGGTGGCTTTGAAGAGAGTATAGGTAACAGTTTCAGTTCCCCTTTGGATAGTGCCGTCTCATGGCAAGATAAACGTAGCGTACACTTAAGCTGATAATATTGAATGAACTAATTATCTTGCACTATTCACTACAGAGAAAGAAGCAGTATCACGCTGCCGTCTATTTAAAGCAGAGTGAGCAAATGACAGTGATAATGAGTCCCAACATCTTTCTCAGAAAGTGATAGCTGTGTGCTCTGAACAATGGAAATTTGTTAAACATTAACTGTACAACAGGCGATATCACTTGTGTGATGATAATAGCACATGTGGGACTACAGCAGTAAGGCCCTCGACAGCTGACGGCAACATAGTGATGCTGAAAACCTTTAATTAAGTTGCATTTAAGGCCCAATTAAAATGGCAAAGCAGTCGTGACATCCTTTTTCTAAACAGACAGTGACTATAACACAGAGTAGGATGACCTACATAGTTGTCTGTCATCTCCCTTAGGTCCTGGTTCCATGTGTCTCGCACACCTCAATGTGCCAACGTGCTTTGATATTTTAGTTGGAAGTCGTCCAAAAGGATTTTAGAGGAAAGAGTAATGTATGTGTTTGCTGAGAGTTGAATGAGAAGGTGGTTATCAGGCATGTCTGCACGGCAAATATGAAGCTGGAGGTAGCAGTCGGGTTAATTTAGCTTAGCATAAAGTTTGGAAACGGGGAAGCAGCATGGCTGATGAAGAAGATGTGCAAATTTGCATCTACCAGCACCAAGCTTTAGCACTCGGAACGCCAAACTCTTTAGGGGTACTATTTTGTCCAAATCCCAAAGAGCGTCCGTATCGTTTTGTTTGTGCTGATGAACCATCAACGCCTCATCAGTCTCCATCTCTTTAGCACATTGTGACGATTCAGGCTGAGCCGCTGTGTTTCCATAGAGCAGCAATGACGTCAGTCGATACGCAACCCCCACACACCATATACAACTTATCTAAGTTAGAACCTACATTAAACTGGTATACTCTTAGCAGTTTAAAATGTGCTATTTTCATATATCTATTTTTAGATTTGCCGTAATGGCGAAGCAAAAGTACCGGAACTAAATGTTGTTTTTGAAAGGCTAAATGCCAGCAAATATGGATTGAAGCATGATATTTCATTTTGACTTCGGACCGAAGACTGAGAAAAATTACAGAAAGGACTGAGCGCCATGTTTCTCGCTGTTTATTAATAATAATAATTCAGATGTTAATGTAATGAATGAAGCTTCAAACTATTCGGTAAAGCCCTGATTATATACTGTGTGCCTGAAGTGCACACATGGGACATTTATAGTTAGACACAAAAAGTGATTATTTTACATTCATTTATGATATTTTACACATATGACATGATGAATACTTTGGGCCTTAGTGTGATTGTGAGTGAATACTGGCTTGCAAATGAGTTTCAATGCCCCATTCATTGCCGACCATTATGCAAATACGTCAATTCGGCTGCCAGACGAGAGACGGAGGAGAGTACCAACATTAATCGGTGCTACTCCTGGCAACTAAAGGGAACTTTTGTCCTGAAAAAAACCACCAAAAACCATCTGTTTGGTTTTTCTAAATGTTATTCGAGCAGTATTACAATACAGGCATGTGCAGAATAGGTATTTAAGAGGGAAACATATACACAATGACGGAATAATTCAAACGTTAAATGATGTGGGCTATGGCGGTCTTAGTGCTAGAGGTGCTGGTAGGCGGATTTTGTTCCCTTTATTCCCCCATTTCCAGTCTTTATGCTAAGCTAACCAGCTGCTGATTAAGATACTATGCAGACATAAACACGAATAGCACATTTCCATAAATGTTGAACTGTTCCCGTAGGGTGACTGTGAACATGCTGCTTGGCTGTCTGCCAGTCTGTAGATAGATACACATATGATTTATAAGTTTCACTGCTGGAGGCCTCACTTTAGTTCCCTCTCCCTTTCCCTCTCTCTCTCTCTATCAGTCTTGTTCTTATGCAAACAAACATTCCCACATTTCACTGCGCAGCCAGAGGAAGCAAAGAAAGCATGTTCAGCTGTCAGTTACATCCTGTTGAACTTCATCCAAATCAAGACTCATTCTTTCAGTATGACATCTGTTAGTTTTGCATGTTCCTTTGTGTTGCCATGTAAACACACATCACCTAGATACAAAGATATCACCCATCCTCTTATCTCTGGATATATCTTTTCTGACACCAAAACAGCTTAGAAGTCTCAAACACTGTGTTCGTAAATGACTTGCCGGATTGGGCGGGTTGCTGTTGCTGCAAGAAAAATGATAAATGCAAAACATTTGGTTGCTGTTTAAACACAAAAAGTGTGCACATGTAAGTCTGTGTGTCTTTTTGCACGTGTTTGTGTCCATGTGAGCTTGTGGTATTATATAAGTGTCAACTCCTCTCTCTGTTGAAGTTGCGTTAGGCCTTTAAACGTGAAGAAGTCGGAGCAGTTGTCACCTGTGTGCAGAGGCGCCTTAACATTACTTGAGACCTCGGGGCTTCAGGCATTTTGGAGGCCCTTTCCTCCCTTCACAATATGCAATACGTCAACAGTAAGTCAAGACAAAGCTAGGTTATTGAGACACGTAACTTTTTTTTTCGGACATTTTTTCAGACTTTTTTTGTCCGACATTTTTCAGATCTTTTTTTTCAGACATTTTTTTTGGATCTTTTTTTCAGACTTTTTTTCGGATATTTTTTCAGACTTTTTTTGTCCGATATTTTCCAGACTTTTTTTTCGGACATTTTTTCAGACTTTTTTTGTCTGATATTTTTCAGATCTTTTTTTTCGGACATTTTTTTAGATCTTTTTTTTCAGACATTTTTTTTAGATCTTTTTTTTAGACTTTTTTTGTCTGATATTTTTCAGATCTTTTTTTTCGGACATTTTTTTAGATCTTTTTTTTCCAGACATTTTTTTTAGATCTTTTTTTTAGACTTTTTTTGTCTGATATTTTTCAGATCTTTTTTTTCAGACATTTTTTCAGATCTTTTTTTTCCAGACATTTTTTTTGATATTTTTTTCAGACTTTTTTTTCGGACATTTTTTCAGACATTTTTTTAGATCTTTTTTTTCAGACTTTTTTTCAACATGAGAAAATCAGCCTTTTCGATTTTAAACCTACAAACATCACAGGCAAAGAACTGGTATAAATCTGGGGTGGGTGTCTGGAAGTCTGAAGGTTTTTCATCTAAAACTATGCAATTTTTCATCATTTTGTACCAGTAAAATGACTATAGATAACACCCAAAACGCTTAAACACTGGATTTGATATAGGCCTAGGTGAAAAGTTATTTTATTATTTACACAGATCACATCCTTCTTCTGAACGTTTAATTATTCTGGCAATGTTTGCCATGTAAAATCGTGTTCTGTAAATCAATGGAGCAGATTCAGTTTGATTAGTTATATCTATTCTAGCCTAGAGACCTTTGGTTCCCAGCTCCAGACCTGCGGACCCCCTACCTGCTCCAACTCTGTCTGCTCTAGCACACCTGAACCAGCTGATGCTCAGCCCTGATCC
>CAKALG010033405.1:4516-17780 GCA_916700815.1 Helicolenus hilgendorfi | reverse complement strand
GGGGCCCTGATCCCATGTCAGAGGCAGCATGTTGGTACCAGAGTTCACCCCAGAGCATGTCTGCCTGCATAATTAGAGAAGTGAATCCAGCCACTCTGTTCGGTAGAACAAGCGCAGCCCTCCTCCTCTTCCTCCTCTCCCACCTCCCCCATCTCTCTCTCTCTCTCTCTCCAGCCTGCCTGCTGTACACGGCTTAACGCGAGCGTGTCATGACTATAACAAAGGTGAGCGGAAGATGGTAATTAAAAATTAAAGTGGACAAGGGGTGGCTGGATACACCTCTTTTAACAGCAGGCAATCGGGGTGGGAAAAAAAGGAAAAGACGTGCTGGTGGAAAACCAAATGAGTCTGCCTCTTTGCTCCTGCTGATACCTCTCTGCTTCTGGCTGATTTGGGTATATGATCAAAGATAACTGTTTCTCACCAATGTGCAAACCTTGTATTAAACCCTCCAACATGTAGAATGTACCTATTTGATAGGTTACATGATAAGCTTCATTGCATAATCACCCAAAATTATAGGAAGTAAGGAGAGCATTGATCGGATAAGAGCAAAGAGCTATAGGAACAGATGTTACAGCTATAATGTGACTTTATAAACCGGCAATTACTGACTTTTGGCTACTTAACCTGATCACATTTCAAGTTGATATGGCGAACTTTATGCAAAATTAACATTAATTTCTCGTCATATTTGCTGATGTAAGTCTAATATTCAGTCTGTCTGCTGTTTGGTGTTGGGCAGGTGAAGCGTACGGTCGTTTTTTAGAACTTTTACTCTGAAAATAGCCGCCTGCTGTGACCGAGCGGTGAGAGTGAACCAAAACAATAAAATTGCGGGCAGACCGAAACAATGAGCCGACGCTCAAATGCTCCACAGAGCTGAGAGGAAGAGCAGAGTCGGGTGATAATCACCATGAGTGACCTCTTTGTGTCATTTGATCCATTGTCATGCATATTGATTATAGCAGCTTTAAGGTCTTACATTTGACTGACTTTTTTTTTTTTTGAAAAATCATTTGCCACACAGGAAATGATGTGTTTAATGCTCACCAATAAAAATCACACTTATAGCATGCTATATTATACAGCCAGTCAGTCTTGAGGTGTACAAAATCATATAATCAAATTATCCAAGTCGCGATTATCCAAAGCTGGACATGTGAAAGAAAGAACTCCAATGGCACATTTAGTTTTGTCCTTTCCCAAATGCTTCTTGTTAAATCTGTGTGGAAATGCAGCGAGAGAGAGAGAGAGAGAGAGAGAGAGAGAGAGCAGGGAAAGCTGTAACCTGGAAGAAGCCTGTGCCAGCACACTGGAGTCTATTAAAGTGATCGCTGCAAGTAGTCCTAAATCATTCAAATGATGTAAACACTTTGTTGTTATTTGCTCCCACCGTTTGGCCACCAGTGCAGTGTTTTAAAGAATTACCCGAACCATTTACATAGCAGCGGGTCACAGTTGGACTATTGGATTTTATGTGGCCTAAATATAATTTAGGTCTCCAAAGCGCGAAAAAGCTGCATAGTGTTTTAGGAGTGATAACAACCTCTTGCATTTACATATACATTTACTTTGTCTCTTGTCACAATGTCTTAACCTCTCTGTCCCTGTTCCCGCCGTAAATGAAGCTGTCTGAGATGCCTTATACCTTCCCTACGCACACACTCTCTCTCTCTCTCTTCTCATTCTCCTCTTCTTCCTCTTCTTCTCATCCTCCTTCTAAATTGCAACCCTATATTTCTGGGACCTCTGATGCAATTATGCCACCTCGATTGCCTTGACGTGGAAGCAGGATGGGGAAAAAAAAAAAAAAACAACGGCACACAAAGCCTGCCTTTTGTGTATCAAGAAAATAAAGGCTTGAAATTGCCTCAGACCAGTGCTCTGTCTCTCGTCTTCTCTCCCTCTCCCTCTCATTGCACACAAACACACTCTCATCCGCTGTCTCGGTCACATACACAAACACATTCGCCCGACAGCTAGGCTTCCCTGAGATGGGACAGGATAAAAGTCGACAGTTTCTATTATCAATAACAAGATAAAATACAGAGGTCTTTTATCTCTTAAAATGTAAATTTATACAAGGCTCCATACCTCCATGCTGTAAATATCTAACATCTCTTAAGACCACAGTACTAGACTCAATTGATTTTTACTCCCCTCCTCCTGGCTGCAACCATCTGCAAAATCTCCAAGTCTGGCATAATATCAATGATGAAATTAAAAATCCTCCATTTGTCTAAACCATGAGGGAGATCACCCCGGTTCAGGCCGTTTACTCTTTAAATTATATGATTGATTTCCTTTAAGGTTATTTGTTTATTTCAATGTTCATATCTGCTCTATCTAAATCATTTCTCAAGTTTATTCCATTGATTTCTCGGGGACACTGGCCTTTCTCTCCCTTTTCTTTCTGTAACCTTGCCTCAACCATATCAGTTTCCTTCAGAGCTCATTTGCATGAAATAAGCTGGGAAAACGGCATTGATTTCCTCCTTTACACTTTGGTGCCCAGTCCCTGGTTATTTGTGATGAATGCGCTCAGTATTTCATGGTACTAAGTCTCGAGCATAATCAGCTCATAGGGTTGAGCACATTTACATTTACTCATATTCCTGCAAACCTGCAGGTTTAGCAACTCAATAACGCCGAGAGTTAATGTGTCTTTTAAGGTAATTACTCCGAAAGGAGAATGTGATTAGATCATGTAAATTCATTTGGTGCAGTGGTGCAGAGATTATACAGTACGTGTGGTGGAAAATATGATAAAGATACCAATTATAATAGCTTGTTCTGCTCTGTGAAAATGCTCTATGCATAGTGCAAGACAGAAATCCAGATTGACAAACTATTTCTAGGATTGAATCTAGTATTTCTAAATATGCTTCCAATTGAATTTCTCTTGTTTCAGTTTTATTTTAAACCAAGAAACAGTAATATGACAAAGAACATTCCTCTTGTCGTCGGAAATAACTACATTTTTACCAATTGTTCAAGAAATTACTTTAAAAGACAATGCTTTATTATTATATTATCCTTATTATTATTATTATTTTTCGAGCCGGCGAAGGCCCTATTGAAACTAGGAATTATTATTCTTTTTCGTTTTCTTTTTCTTAAAATGAATCTCATTTTTGACGGACTAAACATGCTCAAAAACGAACGACACTTTGCACACGTATCAGAAGTGGCGAAAATGTACAGTATATATTTTAAGGGTTTTGTGTATGTGTGTGGGAAAATGGCTCGATAGCGCCCCCGATTGAGTAGCACCGGCGTGGGGTGAGCAACATAATGCATGTGTGTTCTCTAGCGCCACATAGTGGACACAGGAAGTGGTGAAAAATTTGCAATACCTCATTTCCTGTGCCACTCAATCCACACAGGAAATAAGGTCTAACTTGTGGGTGCAGTGTCTTTAAGGGAAACGTATTTGACACTGAAGCGTAAGTTTCTTAATAATATTCACTGTTACTAAAAGAGAAAAACAGGAATTTCTTCTATTGTAGCGTTCTTAACCACTTAGCTCCTCCTCCTGTTGCTAGAGATAATTAAGTGATTTGTCCAGCAGTATTTCTGATAAGAAATAGTGGACCTCAAAATGTAGTTTTACTTGTGCTGCCAACAATATTTGTCAAATGATTGTGTTTCCTCAGTTGGTGAAACAGGTGCTGTGTTTCTGAGAGAGTAAGGTTTGTAGGTTCAATGTGTTTTGTTGCTTACTCAGATGTTGGCTAAGCTGAAACCATTGATTATATTTTCATGTCTGTAATTTGTATTATGTCAATGTATGATAAGTATATTATGTTTGAACAAAATCATTCTAATATCTTTTGAGAATTTGAACTAGAAAATAATTTTCAATATATAAAGTATTTACATCCAGTCAACGTTTTGATGACTCAGACTAATTTTATGATGTATTATGATGATGTAAACATAAGAGAAACATTTATGAAATATGGAGGAAAGCAGATCAGAGACTATAAACCTGTTTGTAAATGCAGGTCAGGTCTTTTATTGAAGAAGAAGATCCAACGACTCCAGTAGATGATGAGCCTCCCGGATGGATTTCCAGGAACCCGGATCTACACTGAAACAGCCGGATGATGTTTCTGCTTTGAGGTAGGATCGTACCGGTCACATCATGGATTGGTACCAACTTGAACACACAATATAATACTTCTCCTCCATCTGATCTGAACCGAAACAAAGTCAACTTTGACCAATTTGATCATGACCAAATACGCATAATGACTTCAGCTGACACCAAACCAAGGGGCCCAGTTTTTTATTTTTCATATCCATGTAAATGTTGCATCTGTTTTGCCATTCATAGGAAAACTGAAGTTGCAGTTAACTTGTGTTGTTTATTGCACTCAAAACTCCTTAAAGTGGCAGTAGGCAGTATATATTTTTGGCATCATTCGGCAAAAATTCCACAATAACCTTTCAGCATATTGTAATTCAAGTGTTCTGAGAGAAAACTAGACTTCTGCACCTCCTCATGGCTCTGTTTTCAGGCTTTAGCCCCAATCACAGGTCATTTCATTGAGAGAGCGTTCCTGTTGGCTGTGCTCCGATCATGTGACCGGAATTCGCCGTTTCTTCACCAGATTTTACAATGCCGGCGGCGTCACAAACATTCTCATTTTACAGCTAAAACATACACTACAAGATGATTCTGAAAACATTTGAGGAGAGAAATAGACATTAACGTAACATAATATTGATTCATATTTGATCAGTGCTGCCTAGTTTGACTGTTTGGTTGGAGTTTGCGAGTGATTGACAGACGGCTCTCATAGATGGCAGCGGGACAGCAGACCTCAGATCAGCTCTTACTGCTTGTTTTCCTCCGGTATGTGAAATCTTGCAGATGCCGTTAGGAGCACCGGAGGACAGAGGAACATGATTTTTTTCAGGTTACTTGTTTCATGTACTACTGTCACGATATAGCGATTGTTAAAAAGAATATAGTTTGCTCCAATCTCGCCTACTTCAGCTTTAAGAACCTAGAGCGAGGTGTACCTACCTAGGAGGAGTGGGTTACACTTATCCTGTAACTGAAAGGAAGGTTGTCTTTTTTATGCCGTTCTTTCTTACAGCGCTTTGCATGTTCTGCCGTCATTCTGCCGACAACCGTTTACAGACTAATAAGAACTTCCTTAACCAAAGTGGCTGTTTAACCCTCAACTTCACCTACAAACTGTAACCTCGGCCGTTCAAACCTGAGCTGTGTCGAGACAGCTCCACCGCCCGTGCAGACGAATCCACAGTCACACATACTAAACACCACTTCCAGAGCGCTCAATACCAACAGCTTGGATTTATGCAACGACACAAAAAGCCACACAATATCATGCGAGGTCCTCCCATATAACCAGTGACCCAAGAACTGGGCCGATCAAAGCCACCCTGTTTATGTCCCTTTGATTTTTTTTTTCTTTCAGCCTTGTCGCTGATCTCGTTGCAGCTTTTAGATAATGCTAATAGATCACAGGCCAACGGGACGGAGCAGGATAATGGAGCTTTCATTGCAGCCTGATTAACTTGGCTGTAGGGTTCCACCTCACCCCTTTCGGCATGATGGCCCTAATTAATAACGATTGCTCCCCAAAATGTGCAAATGGAACGATAAACGAAGGACCAACTAATTAACTGCAACCATTTCTACTAATCATTAGTTAACATCCCGTTTTGTCATCATTACACTGATGCGTGTGCAAGGGCAGATAAAACAGGTCAGCCCTTTTTTTCTGCCCTCCCATAAACCCTGACAGCCATATTTTCTGCCCCTATAAAAAGACTAACAAGTAATTAAAGTGAGGGCCGAAGTTTGGAAAGTTCTATCACTTAAATATTCCACTGTAGGCCAGGTGTCGCCATTTTTCAGAGAAATTGCTGAAATCGTCGGGTCCAGCCGGGTGAGATTTTATTTCAGTCCTGTCAACGGCAGATAGGGAGAGAAATAAAGCAAAGGGAAATACACCAAAACTACTTTGAGAGAGCCTGTCAGCACTCAGCGTCTTCTCCACTGCAGAGTGTTCCAAGTCATTTATTTCTGCGACTTTTTGCCAGTGAGGAAATCAGCGTCGGTGAAATGCTGCTGTTTTTCTTTATGGCCACACGATGCAGCCCTTTCGGAGGATGCTGAGATGCACTCTTCATACTCGGGCCTTTGAATTTATGTGCTGTTTCCAGATGCTGAGGAATCGACAGGGCTCAATGATGAACAGGCAGCGTCAGCCCTGCTGCCAATCAAAAAGTTAATAGTCTGTCCATCGAGGAAGGGAAATGACCCCCTGGGCTTCAGCCTGCACATCCTCCTCTCGCGCACGGCAACTCAAATCCAACCGCTTTTGACTTTGTCTGCGTGCATACAGAACGCCAGCGTCTTGTGTCAGCCTGTCAATTCTAATTCTCTCATTCACTGCCTTTCTATTACCATTTCTTTTGGAGAACTTTTTGCAAGCCACCTTTTTGACACTTGAGACAGAGATCATATAAAATGTTGTTAGAGGAAAAGGTTACAGAGCGGAGTCACGTGTCCTTTCCCCTTTTTTCTTGCCCTTAGCAATGCATTGTTTTTCTGTCCACACCTCTCTCTGCACGCCTTCATATGTGCATTTCTCAGCTGAAAGCTTAAGGCAGTCTTTGTCAACGTTAAATTGGAAAGTAATCCTGTTATAACCTCGCTGAGGTTATATGTGCGACTGGGTGATTAAAATTACCTCCAAATATTCCAAAGGAGCCATTATTTATTGGTGCATGAAAGACACAAAGGAGAAAGCTGCCCTCTTATTGCTAATAATCAAAAACGCTTTAGAGAACACTATGTATGGTAATGAAAAAACTGTCGATAGCCCCTTTTAAATGGCCTGATTTACTAAAACTTTTATGAAGACAGTAAATTTCATGTCTTATTTTCTTGATCCTTCCAAAGAGGGAACATGGGGAAATCAATAGCTCTCCAACCTGGCCCTGAATTTTGTCAACCTCTAATTATTATCTGGCTTGTGGCGATGATCAGCGAGTAATTGCAACTACTGGGCTTCTGATGCCAACGACAGGTCCAATAGAGAATGTCTACATGCAAAGCACTTACCTGGCTTAGTAAAATCTATACAAGAAGGTCACAATCCCTGCAGAGATTCAGCTCGACAGTGATGCTTTGGGTTTTTGGGTGAAATGCCTTCCATATGTGAGAACTTCATAATTTTGTTGAAGTGTGTTTCAACAATAATTGATGAATTCCCTTATTTATTTATTTTTCCATCTCAGTGCCTCACTCAGGCTAGTGTTGCGTCCTCTGCTTCTGTGCTCAAAGTGTGCATGTTTGCATCATGGATCTCATCCAATGTGTCCATTGTTAATGGCTTCTGTGGTCATTGAATTTGATGCAGCTCATTTACAACCAAACAAAAGAGCGGTGTGCAAAAAACCCCTACAGCCCCATCCAGTACTATTGATAGTTCACTGGCTGCATCATAAAAGCTCAATAATCCCCTTTGACTGGAAGTTAAGTGATGGAATTCATTTCAATGGCCCCAACTTAATCATAAACAAAAAGCATTTTGATGTTTATGCATTTTTCAAAGCGTCTCCTGATTTGCCAGAATGCAATTATAACCGCCGAACATGAAATTTGAGTTCACACAGATGTTACGCTCTGTTTTTCTTGCACATTTCTTCGTTTATTCATGCTCCAGTGTTCCGTGCTTTGATTACAACAAATGGTCTTTTTACTGCAGCGGTTGCTCTCCAGTGTCTTTTGCACAGTGCAGTACAGTAGTATTCTGTTTTTCATCTTATGATCTATATGTGTCAGTAACCAGCAGGCATGACAGCTGAATGCCTTTTTTGTAGTCCTCTCTTTTAGCCTCAGAACATTGTTGTTGATTTTACTGCTCACCTGATTCATCTCTACTTGCTCTGCCCAGTATCTCTTTTATCTCTTTATGTCCATATTTGCAAGTCAGTGTACAAATGCAGGTCGCAGTGTGCCTTATAGGCTATCTGGTGAGGTGGAAAGTAAGGGTGTGATGTGAATGTAGCTCTTTAGCAAGTGGAAAATGCAAAAAATAGTTGTGATTTCTTTTTTTAGGCAACTTGTTCCTTTTAGAAATTCTCACCGGAACAGTGTTTTGAGAGTTTTAAATAACCTTACCAAAAAGGCTCAACAACAAAATATGCTTTATTTGTAAAAAGCTCAAAACAGCATCAAATATTAAAGTGCACAGAACATTCATATCTGTCAATAATAATAATGACAGACCTGAAACACTGAGCCTGTTTCAAAAGCTTACCTCACAGTAAATACAGTATTTAACAAAACCCTGTTTTCTTCTGAGTACCCACTGTACCTGAATGCAAAAAAACGAATTCAAAAATTAAAAAATTCAAATGTTTATAAATGTGTCTGTTGTCCACGCTTTTTCAGTCATTCTCAGTGTGTGTTTGGGCTGAAAAATTGTTTGTCAATCGATGACTTTTGTTTGTGTTCCACCAAGAGTTTACCTTCGCTTTCACGCCGAACTTTGGGGAACTGCCTTGCACCGTCTTTGGCGGTAATTTTTGTTGGTAAATGTGAGACGTTGTCCTTTGGTCAAATTTATGGAGAAGTGGCGGTTATTGGTTGTGCAATGTGCAAAAATTCAAAGGGGATTGGTTAAATTTGCGTGAATTGTTGCGATCGTGACTTCCTGTAGGGACGGCGTCTTGACTCCATCTGTATTTGGTGAGGGATACATAGTTCTTGTCCAGTGTTGATTGACGCAGGGTTGACTTTGCAGAGTCTTTGTCTCGCTCATTGCACCGTTTAATATAATAAAGTCAAGCTCTTCTTAAGAGGCGCTTGATTACATGATATTATCATATGTGTATTTTTAACACAATATCAATATTTAAATTTTTAAATATCACAGTTATCGTCACTACCGGTATATATCGGGACACCCCTAGTAAATATCTAAAAAATACTATTGATTTTTATTCAAATTCAAATGAGGCTATATGATTACAGGGTCATTTTTAAAGAAATAAAACTGCTCATTGGTCGGTCTGTGTTCTATGATGATCACTGATTTGTGGTCAGACTTTACCTTCCTTATTGATCACTACACGACACGCCATAATGTTTAACAGAATAAACACTGACTTTGCAGTGAGCCTTCATAAAAAAAAAAAAGGACAAGGTAAACATGAGTTATCTGAGGGAGATGGAGAGCTGTCTACGGGACACTGATGACACTGACGAGCCCTGACATTGACACAAGCTTCAGACCGAGGGGAGGGGTGAGGGCATTGGGAGGTAGGGGGGGTGACAAATAATAGGGGAATTAGAAATTAATGATTCCGCCAGTATGTAAATGGCAATTAAAGGACGAGCAGTGCTCCAGGCTCTCTGGCCCAAACCGACTCCATTTGTTTGGATAGGGACTGACACACACACACACACACACACACGTACACTCATGCTTGTGATGCATATTGAAGCTGTGACACACATCTATATGGGCATAAAAGAAAATAAATCCACAGCGCCCTGGACCAGATCAGATCAATCGGCCATAATGGCAGGGCTGATCATTATGTGCTGCTTTTGTTTGTTTAAATGAAGAGTGAGTGTGTCTGCCATATTGAGTTGGATTAGCCAGTGGAAAACTGTTGCCTGCAGCCTGAAACACTGGAACGAGAGCAGCCACATCAGGCTCTACAGTAAAACACAATGATGGCCTATTTAGAAATCAATGTCAAACTTTCATTAGCAAGGTCAACAATGTACATTATATTGTCTAATCGCTGTGGGTCAACAAGGCATGAGGGGAAGCTGAAGGAGGAGATGTGGCTTCCCGGTGCAGCAGAGAGAGATTTAAAGCTATGGATCCTAAATTCAATCCTCTGTATGCACCGTTAAGTTCGGAGGAAATATATAGACACGTCCATCAAAAATGTGCAGCATCTGGCAATTAGTTTTTTTGAGCTGGTTTCAGTAAAAAAGACCTGAGCTCAGAAAAATCCAGCTGGCAGGCTCATTGACAAGCGGAGTAAAAAAAAAGGCTGCGTCCTGTTTCTCTGATGATGAATGTTCAGCTGCAGAGACTGATGGAGGGTCTCCCTCAAAGAGTTGGTCAGCGCTGACCTAAACTGTCGTGGACAAACTCATTCTGCTTCTGCTGTTTTGGTTGAAAAGGCGCTAATGAGAACATTGGTCGATCACATGGGGGCAGATATACTGTATGAGATACTGTACAGTATGATATTATCACACTGTTGTTAGAATGTCTAACAATGCTTAAGGCTGTCGTCTTAAACGCAATAATAACGTGTTAACGCAAAGTCGTTTTAACGCCACTAATTTCTTTATTAACGCAATCGATCTTTCGGAGGTTGTAGGGGGCTCCGTTTTAAAGCTAGAGTGAAGATACTGGTATCATAGGAAACAAGATATATTCAGCTTACCATCACTACCATTCAGTATGAATCCAAAGTATTCAGGTCGTATTTCTTCACCACACGCTTTGGAGCTTTTACTGATCTCCAACATCCCTTTTTTGTTTTAAAAAACACTCCATTTTTGTGTCACTTTATCTGAGACATATACTATATCTGTAAAGGGGAGACTCGTAGGTACCCATAGAACCCTTTTTCATTCACATATCTGGAGGTCAGAGGTCAACGTACCCCTTTGAAAATGGCCATGCCAGTTTTTCCTCGCCAAAATGTAGCGTACATTTGGAGCGTTATTTCGCCTCCTTCGCAACAAGCTAGTATGACATGATTTGGACTCATGGATTCCTCAGGTTTTTCTAGTTTCATACGATACCAACTAGCTTTAAAATTGAGCACGCTACAACCTCTGAAAGACAGAATAGTGTCCATTGGATTTTCAGGAATTTACTCTAATCATTTTTGCAGTACCTCCGCGGCGCACTAGACAGCACTGTGAGGCCCACCAGTGGGCTCCGGCCCAGTGGTTGAGAATAGCTGACCCAAGGAATCCATTGGTACCAACCATGTCATACTAGCTTGTCGCAAGAAGGCTAAATAAGGCAACAAACGAGGAAAAACTGGCCATTTTCAAAGGGTTCCCTTGACCTCTGACCTCCAGATATGTGAATGTAAATGTGTTGTATGGGTACCCACGAGTCTCCCCTTTACAGACATGCCCCTTTATGATAACCACATGCAGTTTGGGGCGAGTCATAGTCAGTGTGTAAAAGCCTTAATGGTGTCAATTTCAACAAGGAACGGTATCTTCTGGCCTTTGATTTTTGATGCAGTTTGGACCATTTCGTCCGGACGTTCAGAGCTTCCACATACCTGAATTGTTTCTTACATTTCAAACCAATGACAGCGTTTTTATGCGATTCATATTTTGAATAGCGACTGTTTACAAAACACACGGATGCTCTTGGATTCACCCCTCATTACCGAACTGAAAACCCTCCTCCGATCATCCCTCATCATATCCGACCACCCAGGGCATTAAAATGACAGAGCGCTAATTAATCCATCATGCTGGTTAATTGAAATGATGTATGATAGTCATTTGTTTTCTTTGATCCCTGAGCTATTAGCGCTGTGTAACTGTATGACTAATTAGTATGAGAACACTTCTGAAATAATTGGCTGTAATTAATCTGTCAGAAGCGTGGAAAAATGACTGCGTCTGACAGTTATGACAAATAGCGGTGTTGATATAATTATGTAATGATCAAGACCGCTCAGTCTGACGAAACCCCCCGCTCTCCTTGGATGTGGTGTAAATCCAGTTTGTTCTGCTTTATTTGTTTCTCTTTCCGCTGCTTATACATTTTCTTTACCTTTTTCTGCCACCCAGGCTTTTTGTTCTTGTTCCACTGTGTGTATCGGATGAGCAGCTGAAATGATGCTATCTGACTCTCTTCTTGTTCTTTTTTTTTCAATGGTTTCTATGGTAACCGTGTCAAGTGATTGAGGTCGGGGGTCAAACTGACCAATAGTGAGTAAATTACATTTCTCTGAATGATTCCCCCTGAGCTGCTATTGAAATCGAGCTCCAGCCCTCTGATGGATACATCTTGTCATTCACAGTTTAGAAGGCAAGAGGGGGAAAGTACAAACATGACACCGGGGGGGCTCGCCTTGCTCAAACAAAGAGGCTACTGGATGAATAAACACACAAACAGAGCTACGGCGCTCCAGCTTTGCATGCCCTGGACACCATATCTTTTAGTCTAGTGCAGCGGTCGGGAACCTATGGCTCGCGAGCCAGATGTGGCTCTTTTGATGGCTGCATCTGGCTCGCGGACAAATCTTTAATAAAAAAAATAATATCGTTAAAAATATAAAACATTCTCATGTATTTCAATTAGGGTGACCAGACGAGCCATGTCGATTCGAATGAATGACGTGCCTAATTGTAGTAGAACATCAAAAAATAAACAAAATATACATTGTCGCTATTGCAGTCACTTATGCTGCGTTCAATTGCACTCGGAACTCGAAAACCCGACCTCCAAATCGGAAAAGTGCAATAGAACGGCAGGATTCTCCTCGCTGCTGCGTTAATGAGCGTACGTTATTACACTTCCAGCAGATGGCGTTTCTCTCTCTCCCTCAAGTAGCTAATGAACTACATCCAAACAAACATCACCTTACTGTGGCCAGCCATATTTTCAGAGTTTGCACAATGAAACGCATTTACCTCTGACTCGGATCTTTCCGAGTTCCGAGTGCATTCAAACGCAGCATTAAAAGCCGGGGCTGCGTGCAGCCTCTCAGCAGCAGTCAGGGGTTTTAATGTTTATCAGAAAATAACTACTCGGTATTCTGTTTGGGTGTAATTTTCGGGCTATTTTAGGCTATTTTAGGCTAGGATATTTTATTTTATTCATCATTGGTTAGCAACAGCATAACCGCGTTATTAAAAAGAATTCAGAGACTTATTTACTTTAACCCTCCTATTGTCTTCCCGTCGACCGTTCAACTTTTGGTCTGGTTTGACGACTTATAAAGCTTAAACTATAAATTACCACCTAATTCTGTGTTACACCTTTTTAGCCAACCTCGTTCCAACTCATTACCACGTTTTACACTTTTTTGGGGGGGAATTTATGGTTAATAAACATTATTTCCATGAAATTACACCTAATTTTTAAGTTAAAAAAAAGCAGAAATATTTAATTATTTTGACTATCAGTGGAACATAATATTGATGGATTATCACAGATGGATTTATATCAAAGTTTAGTCAGAATATTATAAATATTATAAT
>CAKALG010033397.1:0-13184 GCA_916700815.1 Helicolenus hilgendorfi | reverse complement strand
GGACAGACCTTCGTCTGGTCGGCTATCATTGCTGCCGGGACGGGTGGAATATGGAGTGATATTGTGGTTTTAGCTGACGTATGTCGCCTCACTGTTTTGACCGATGCTCGTTCATGTCTATGTAGAGCGAGCACAAGCGCGAGCAGTGGGACGCCGACTTACGTTGACTTAACGGCCACAGGTTTCGCCGTCAACAAGCAATTTCTGACTCTTACATAGAGTCCCTTTAAAAAAGCCTAGGATAAATGTATCTCCTTTTCCACCACTTCCTGCTTTTCCTCCTTCTCTCCTCCTAATTCTAACTCACCCTCTTGTCCCCCCCAACCCCTCTCCTTCCCTCTTCCTCCGCCCTTCAAGTCCCTCCTGCCCTGTACACTCTAATAGGCTATTGATTTTCCATCTGCTCACGAAGCAGCCTCTACTTTTACCGTTCACTCATGATATTGGCTGTCCATTAACAGCGAGCGAGCAGCGACGCATGCACGTCAGCACCTCGGCTCAAGTATACTCACCCACCTTTGACACTTACACACACACACAAACACTCACACACACACACACACACACACACACACACACACACACACACACACACACACACACACACACACACACACACACACACACACACACACACACAGAGGTCAGCTGTGTTTCAGCACCTTGACTTTTCTTACAGACCCTTTATAATTTCCCTTTAACAATTAAGGGAATTATTTCCAACCTCTCTGACATAATTGCCCAGTTGCTGCTGTGATTATGATTAATAGCAAGGTCACAATTGCATCACTTAACTTCAGTCTTGGCCTTTAGACTGAAATTCTTTTCAGTCTATTTTTTTTAATGCACTAACACTCAACCTGCTGTTACAAATGTCAGCGTGTTAGCTCGTGATTCATCTCTGCTCAGTCTCTGTAAACAAATCTGATTCACCCACGAGCTAAAATAACAAAACGACGACAGTTCAATCTGTGTACGTACCTGCATGTTATAACACATTATAACATCAGCTGCTTTTTAGTCGGTTGACCTACAACCATCGCCGCTGCTCCTTACTTCGTATAGGTAGCCATGGATACAGGTTTTGCAGTTCAACGTGTTGCTTAAGTTGCTAAATTGTATGGATGGCACTACACAACCTGAGCTTCACTGGTTGCCGCTGGTGTTGCTGGATATCTAAAGTGTTGATTGGGTAACTCTTGGGGGCAACCCTGGAGGCTGAGGGGGTTTAAAGGGAAACTACACCAATTTTCAAAACATTATACCTGTTGGAGCTGCTCCATAGACGATGAACAGGGAGAGATGTTGTAGATGACACTGAGAGCACTCAGGGGGAATGTTCTGAGTATATAGGAACCGTTTCTGTTTCACAACACTACAATAGAATGAAGCGCATTTGGGTTTTAAAAACAAAGTCAGTCTCCCCATTCATTGTCTTTGGAGCAGCTCCACACTTTATACTTGATGACATCACCGGTTTGAGACTCACTTCTCTGGTTTCTGGCCTTGAGAGAGAGAGAGGAGCTCATTTTCACAAATATTGACTGAACTCTTTCCCGTGTCTTGTGAAGCGACGGGGCTCCGCAGCGAGTAACGTTATCCACTCCGACCAAAACTCCGGTGTCTCCCCTGTTCCGTCCGACCGCGGTTGGGAGGCTGAGGCAGGAAAAGCCAACACTAAGATCAGCATTGATTCATGGAGAGACCTTCGTCTGGTCAGCTATAACATTACTGCCAAGCAGGTGAAATATAGAGTGATATTGTGGTTTTAGCTGACGTGTGACGCCTCACTGTTTTGCGCGATGCTCGTTCATGTGTATTTAGAGCGAGCGCGAGCAACAGGACGCTGACTTTCGTTGACTTAACGGCCACAGGTGTCGCTGTTAACAAGCAATTTCAGATTCTTACAAACAGTCCCGTTGACTGGTGTTCCCCTTTAAGGCGTCGGCCGTGAACCACGTTGTCCTCGATTCAAGTCCAGGCCTTTGTTGCATGTCATTCCCCATTGTTCTCCCCCTTATTGCGTGTCATCTCTCTCTACTGTGGTCTCACTAATAGGATGAATGGAGAGGCAGCTCTTTGTTTTTGACACACATGGTTTACACATTTCAGCAAATGGATTCCTGCTGATGTTTTCATACTATTCCACTGATCAGACAGAGATGTTATGTGCCAGCAAAAGGCAGAAGGGGATAAAGAAGAGTTTAAAATCCTAAATAAATAAATAAATAAAAAAACGGCTTTGCAAATGTTTTACAAGGGAGGAAATGCATTCATTATATTTGTTAGGCCTCAAGGATACACAAGATGCGTTACCATCACAAATGCGTATCTTTAAATTGAACTTTCATTACATTACATTACCATACCTGTGTGTGTGCAGTGCAGACGTGGCTTAGCAATGAACCCACACTGGTAGTTCAATAGAGACTGACAGCTATGATGGATTTAATATATCATCAACTCCTCTGATCCATACCTACTTTTGAAGATCATTTGTCCCCCCAGTTACCCTTATTATTGCACTACATAATAATATTTAGACAACATATTAATCTCTGCTTGAAGTAGCACAAGGTTAATAGATGGTAATACATGCAGCATTAGGAGAACCAGTGAAACAGTTTTACAGCAACTAAACTCAAGAATATATGTTTTTCATTGACTGAATCCTTTGTTGGCTGCGATAGTATTTTGTAGTTGTTTCTCTTGTCTCGTCTCGTCTCTCTTTCAGTCCTTCACTCACTCTAATTTCTTTTCATGCACAACTCTCAGTTGCGTCTGTGTCTCATTTGCCCTGTTGTCAGCCCACGCGAGGGAACAGTTGCTTTCTTATTAAATATGATCGCTGTAATCAGATGCTCCAAAAATAGGAGATTTGTCCAATTTCCTGCCGTGTCACTCCGTGACATCGTCTCTTCTGTCTTTATTCCTGTCATCTCATTTCCCTTTTCCTTCCACCGTTACACCTGCTCGGCGCATCTTATCTCTCTACCGACGATTAAAATTACTCAATCCTCCCTGTATTTCAAAACAGACACAAGCAGCAGAGTATAACGGAATTATGCCTGAAAATATAGTAAAATGTGCACTTAACCTGATCAAAAATGCAATAAGACCGAATAATTTAAAGGTCCCATATTGTAAAAGGTGAGATTTTCATGTCTTTTATATTATAAAGCAGGTTTAAGTGCTATATAAATACTGTTAAACTATCAAAACGCTCAATATACGGGGAAAAACACACAGCCCATATTCAGAAATTGTGCTTTTGAAACAAGCCGTTAAGATTTCTGTCCATTTGTGATGTATTTAGACCATTACGCGGGTTTAAACATAAACATTCTAAATATGTCCCAGTTTATTTCCTGTTGCAGTGTATGTAAATAACATCAGCTGTGAGGAAGTAAACATGGACCCAAGCTGTCGCCTAGCAACGCAATTCCGTTGCAGTTCCGTTGAAATGCACTAAAACGGAGTGTTTCAGACAGAGGGTAAATACAGGTATATTCAGGCAAACAGTACGAGGAAAATAAAGTTTTTTTTTAACATTACAGCATGTAAACATGTTCTAGTCGAAACACAAAACACAAGTATGATCTTGAAAATGAGCACGATATGGGACCTTTAAAAACTTGACCAACAATGTAATAAACTGCCATGGCTGTTATTGTAATAACATTTATACCAATAATGTAATACCTTTCAGATGCATCTTTTTTTTCTTTTTTTTAAACTGATGTAATAATTTTGATGGAGTTTTTTCACATTAAACTCGGTAAAATTACAGTTGAGTTCGACCAAAGCACACTTGGTGATTGTTGGAAAGAGTAACGACGACGGTTTAGGTGAGGTCTGCGCTCTCCGAGTTCCATTGTAGTTCTAGTAATGAATTCCAGTGATGGTTTCTGTTCGCTAGATCAAATGGAAGTCGACCAAAGCATCCTCACTACCCTGCTGTTGTTTGATTAACACTGAACAGAGATTCAACATCGTACCTGCAGAATTCTATGCTGCCTGGACTCTATTTAAACAAGTTCCCTGCCCTTGCCAGTGGCATGTTGGCATGGCCAGATGGAGCGCAGACATCTATCACTGTTAGACATTTGACATCACCTGGACCTATGAGAAGGAGCTGCAGGGTTTCCAACAATGTAAATAACGCGCTAGATCTTTGTTCTAGATGGTAAATTTAATACAAGTTTAAGGATATATTTACCATTGACCTGGTACAAAACCTTTGCCTGTTGCTGTAAATCATGCGTGGAAGGGGAAACATCACAACTGCTCTCCCATGACACTTGCTGGCTCTGTTTTATCACAGGAATGTACAATTAGTCAGCTGTTAAAGGGCAATTTCCTGGTCATAAACTTTTAAATATTTGACTTTAAAAGTTGAGGAGCCCCCTAAATGCACCATTAGCCAGCTTTGTGAACTACATCCTTCAGGGGGATCTGGATAGAGCAATTTAGTCATTGACTTTATTATCGACGTACACCGCACAAGACCTCAAACTCAAATACTTAATTTTTTTTTTTCTGGCAGGGTGAGGCTCCCATTGTGCAGAAACATATTAGTCGAAGTTTAGAATTAAATTTGTTGGCTCGGGAAATGAACCTAATCAATGTAAGGTCCTCACAAGTAGTGTGCCACAAGCTTGCATGTATAAACGAATGTGCATGTGTGTATGTGAATATGTGTGTGCGAAGATGAAATTGCGCTGGCCTTTTCTGGAGCCGAGTTAATTGTCTGATTGGGCGTCTCGGCTCCCCTCCTGGATGGCTGTAATTCACGGATCTCCCCCGGCATATGTGAGGCTGCCGCAACACATACTTGACCTTCTCAAATAACGGGGGCCCATCACATAGAGATAGAGAGGAAGGAAGGCAGAGTGAGAGAGAGAGAGAGAGATGTCCGTGTGAGTGTGCACGCATGTCTGTGTGTGTGCGCTGACAATTTGTTTAATGCTAAAGTGGACAGCTGGGCCGACAGCTCTCTCTTTGGAGAGCTAAAAGCCTCTTTAATTTAGAGAGTTGGAGCGAGGGAAAAAGAGGCACACAAACAGAGAACGAGTGAGATCGCAAAAAAAAAGAAAAAAAGTGCAGACTGCCCAGTGAGGAAGGAAATGAATAGAGACAGCTGTTGATGTCCTCTCCTAAGCCCAAATAAATAAATAAATAAATATAAAAAATACATAGAAATGGCACATTAAAAACAGATTAAAGTCAGAATCCCTCTCTCGCTCGCATACTTCTTAGAAAAATAACGCTTCTTTCACATCATTTTTTTTTAAGGTAAGATTCATTTTTCTTTGACCCGAGCTGAAATTGGAACACGGATAATACAAACTAATGTGTGTGTGAAAGTGTGTGAACTGTATCTATAATCTGGCCATCCTCCAGTGCACTCAACTGACTTGAAAGCTTTCTGAAGACACCTGCACTCACATCACCTGAACCCCCAAAGACTTATCTGTGTGTGTGTGTTTTGAAATATTGAACATCTCTGCACACTTTCTCCCGCATTGAGAGCTATACTCTCAGATGTGGGACACCTTTCTCACCTCGAGTGCATTTGGTTTGGTTTGAAACGCACCGTTGCTTTGGTTTTTGATGTGGCTGTAAGATGCAAAACTAGACCGAAGAAACACTTGAAAATATAAAAGCTCAGATGGTGTGCAGACCAACTGTTATGGGGGGAAAAATTGTAAGCCCAACAAGGCTGGCGGTGAAAGGCAAGTTCCATTTTCATCATTCGTGACTGGCTACACACCATTAGCAAACACAAATTGCCATTAATTAACTTGCTTGATTTATAGTAAGCCGGAGACAGGAGGCTGTAATTCGCTTGTATATACGGTGTCTATGCAGCAGTAGTTCAGTGACTGTTCGTGTTATTGTGTTGAAAGGAAGTGCTTTAACAGCCTCTGGCATATATATCAGCGTTGCAGTGTGTACGGAGAGCACCGTACAGCAAAGTAAGACATGGAATTTGGATCGCACTCAATTGCGATTATGACAATAAAACTAGGTTGTGTCTTGGTTGGGTATGATCATTCCATAACAGGTAAGTGTTACATGTAGTTAACACCTACAGTTTTGGTTGTATTCGATTGGTGCCACCACGTCCTAATAATATGATTGTGAATGGAATTGGTCCTCTATCTATTCGGTGAAGAGATGAAGTTGTGTTGCTTTGGCTCTATCTATTCGTTATGGAGAGGAGGTTGTGTTGCTCTGGCTCTATCTGTTTGGCGTCAAGAGGAGGTAGTGTTGCTCTGGCTCTATCTGTTTGGCGTCACCGGGAAGCTGCCTCCTGGATCCACCTTCTCACATATGTTCACCTTATATGTATTTTTTTTTGTCATATGGATTGTCTATGTTGTATTTTCATTATGTTGTTCCTCTGCACACATGACATCTATTGCACGTCTGTCCATCCTGGAAGGGGGCTCCCTCCTCTGTGACTATCACCCAGCAGACAGCTGTTCATGTCGCGAATAAAACCAAAAGTCAACGTTAACTGTATGCTTGTTACATAACGTTGTTACGTTTAAAGGAATATCTTATGTCTAATCTTGATATGTAACGTTACGTAAGAAAGTCCTCTAAGAGCGGTTGTCATCTATTCAGTTACGGTTACGGTGGTTACGTTATTATTTGAACACAAACCGCAATCTTTTTTCAAACCAAATAGTTTGGTTTCCTAAGCCTAACCAATCGTTTCACAACGTTAACAGCATGGCATCGTGTGTTTCTGCAAATGCGATACGAAGCTCATATGAAACGTATTTACGAAACAGGTTTTTTTCCTGGCGACTGGGTTGTACCTGCTGTACACCGGCCTGCACTGCAAACTGACATTGCACCAATATCTTATTTGATTGAAGTACATCCGCCTCCGCCGTTAAAGTCTAATTTTTTTTTTTCAACCTTATCCATCTACCACGACCTCCTCCTTTCACAGACTTTGTGGCTCTATAATGATGTCAAATAAGGACTCCCTCCTTTGGCCGTATAAATGTAGATGTTGTTTGGGGGTACTTGCTGAAATGACTGCTGCTGTCATTCTTCTCAGGAGGAGGACAGTGTTTTGCAGAATCTTTAGGCCTCATCCTGTCTAGCACTGGTACTCCAACTGAAGGCTGGGTGTGGTGCAACACGGCAGCAGTTATGCAAACGACAGGACATTTTGACGTGCAGCATAAACCATATAACCATGTGTTTTTTTCTCTGTTCCTCTCTACTCCCCTTGCTCTATCTCTCTCTCTCTCTCTTTCACTCTCACGCTCTCTCTTCCTCCTCCATCTGCAAACTTAAACACCATCAAATGTGTCTTTGAAGAAAAGTTCTGTCAAATAACTTCCGAGAGTTTTTCATTCAGAGGAGCAACTTGTGAAATTTCACAGCCCTAGACTTCAGTGGGTGGCCATCAGAGCGTGCAATTCAAGCTCTAATACTCAGCATTTAATGCCTATTTCGTAAAGATGTATTCAGAATGTGTCAACATGTGTGTAACTTTGTATTTATGTATGTGCATATTCTTGGAACTTTGGCTGCTCGCGTGCGTGTGTGTGTTTGTGTGTGTAGGAAGGGTGGGCATGCATATGTGTGCCTGTTTGTTGGTGCAATGACTGCAACATGAACTTCAGAATTATTCATCATATTCCTCTGAAGACACCACGGGGAGCCCAAAATAAGACTATTCATACCACTGAGACACCATGCACTCCTTCAGCCCTCTGCATTTTAAAATGATGGAAAATTATCTGCAATGTTAATTTAAAATCATAAACACTGTCTCCACCTTCTTGTTTTGCACCATGCAGTTAAACATCCCAAACCTAACAGCTTTGTGGTACGATGGTATCTGCAGTGGTAGCCATGGTAGAAGTCATCCATCCTGCATCTAAGCTGCAATTAGTTCTGCAGTGCTGACACGAGAGATTTCTGTCTACATTGCTGCCAAACAAGAGCTGAATTAAATATATGTTATACTCCAAAAAAACTGCTCTCAAGTGACTGGATGCTAAGCCAAGCTTTGCCTGTAAATGCAAAATTTGGCAAAAAAAAAAAAAAAAAAAAAAAAAAGTAATCTAAAATATATGCAAACTTGAACAGCAACAAGATTTGTTTTCTTTGTATAGCCGGAACATTATCAAGTCAAACTCCATATTTGCATTGTTTGCTGTCGTTTCTCTCCTCGTTCTGCATGCATTTGGCAAATCTATCTGTTTAAAAAATATTCTTGTGATGTCTTTCCCAATAATAATTCATGCTGTGGTTTCCTTTCTGTGAAAACATCAATCTACATTAATGTTCACTCCTGGACTGTGCACCTCTTGCCACATATTTGTATCGAAACTGAACTGTTGTGGATAGTGCTTCCAGGTTTGTGCTTTGTTATGCCTTAGTAAGTCATCAGCCTAGCATGTCTGTGTGAGAAGAATACTTCTATTTAAAATATAAAACATCTTAAAGGTCACATATCATGCTCATTTTCAGCTTCATGCTTGTATTTTGTGTTTCTACTAGAACATGTTTACATGCTGTAATGTTCACAAAAACTTCACTTTCCTCGTACTGTCTGCCTGAATACACCTGTATTTACCCTCTGTCTGAAACGCTACGTTTTAGTGCATTTCAATGGAACTTGTTTACTTCCTGTCAAGCATTTCCATGTTTACTTCCTGTCAGCTGATGTCATTCACATACACTGCAACCAGAAAACAAACGGGGACACATTTAGTATGTTTACGTTTTAAAACTGTGCAATGGTCTAAATATTGTCAATTTGTGACATCACAAATGGACAGAAATCCTAACTGCTTTTTTTTTTTTTTAAATGCACAGTTTCTGAATACGGGCTCTGTGTATTTCTACGTGGATTGAGTGTTTTGATACTTTCACAGTATCTATATATCACTTAAACCTGCTTTATAATGTAAAAGACATGAAAATCTTGTTCTTTTTACAATATGGGATCTTTAAAGGTCACATATTATGCTATTATTTTCAGGTTCATACTTGTATTTTTTTGTGGTTTCTACTTCCAGCACGGGCCGTCACGAATCGGCCGTGTTTACATGCTTTAATGTTCAAAACAACACATTATTTTCTCATCCCGTCTGTCTGAATATATATTCACCCTCTGTCTGAAACACTCCATTTCAGCCCCCACACCCCAAATCCCGAAAAAGCCCAGTCTGATTTGATTGGTCAATGTTTCCGGTCTTCTCCATCTGCGCTTTGCAGCTTCCCTGCAAACGGGGACTCACAACTACACAAAGTTTAGCAGTGACAGTATATAATCTATATCTATATCTATATAGATACTGTATATAGATATATATTCCTGACGACTCGTTTTAAAGTTTCTCAATTCGGGCTGTCAAGTCAAGTCAATTTTATTTATATAGCCCAAAATCAGAAATCACAAGTTAGCCTCAGGGGGCTTTACAGTCTGTACAGGATACGACACCCTCAGTGCAACCCTCTCTGCTGTGTGCATTTCCCCGTGGAGCGTTTTGATACTTTCACAGTCGCACCTAGACCTGCTTTATGATCAAAAATAGAGATGGACTCTCACTTTCAACAATATAGGACCTTATGTAATACTGTATCTTCACCTTTTCTCAAGTTTTTCATGCACTAGCAGTCGGTGCAGTTCGTCTGACTCCACATGTGAACGAACCAACAGCTGCTTCGGCAACACACGGCCTGCAACACACAGCTTCCTGTTTTCCAGACAACAGTATAAGCCGCTCTGTGTGGCCGAATGGAGTCAATTTCTCCAACCGGCAGTGCATCTAAATTTCCCAGCTGGTTGCCGCTCCCTGCTGGTGGCGGCTCTCCACTATCTGTTAGCGGGATCCAGTTGTGTTGGCTTAACCCCTCCAGCTATCTGCTCGCTGTCTTGTTGATGCTGGCTCCTCTGCTCTCTTTAACGGGACTCCTTTCAGCCCTGCTAATCCCTCACTTTCAGGCTAATCCCACTCATTCATGCTGCTCCCGCTCTCTCCCCCTCCTCGCTCTCTCTCTCCTTCTCTCCGCAGAGCTCGTTTACTCTCACATTTTAACAGCCTCTTTTTTTTTTTTTTTTTACAGTACCCATCTGTGCCATTCTCCTGTTTCTCTCTCTCGCTGTAACAGCTTGTCTCACTATGTTTACTTATTCACAAATATTATTTACCTCAAGTGCAGAGAGAAACAGCCCCTTTATTTGTAACAGGCTTACATTTGAGAGGAGACTTTATTCTGTATTCTTTTTAGTTAGAGGCCTCATTTTCTGATCTGCCTATTTGATGCTGCACTATTATTCTGCAGTATAACAACAGTAATGCCATCCTCATCCCCTCACTCAGAAATACTGTTTTCACCTACTAAATATTTACAGTTAGCTTTGCTTTGTCATTTGTTTAGATCAGAGTTAAGTAACCATGAATGAAATTCTTCATTTCTCACTTTATATTTGCGGTTGCTTCCAATTTGCCCATTTAAACTTTATTGCTGCAGAGATGTTTCACATTAAAAGCCTTCCAGTGGCCTTAACTGGCAGTAGCTTAAAGCTAACCTGTGGAATTTTTGTTTACCTCTTGCAGCGCTATGGAGCAGTTTTTCTTTGAATGGATGCCTGTTTTGTGCACACGCACAAGTATACATATTGCTCACGCGAGCACACAGGTGATGCGATACACAGTCCTGTCAGTGATGTCACACTATTCCACTGATCAGCAGGTGGTGCCAAGATATACTGCAATGGGCCAACAAAGGCAGGGAAGTAGAACAAGACTGCAAGTACACATAGTGACACTGTAGAATAACAGAATCCTTAAAATGCCTTTAATTAAACCAACGATGTGTTGCAGCGCTATTTCGTCCATCTCAAGGGCGTAAAAACTGGACACTCATGTACTCATCTTGACACATTTCTGTTAAAAAAAACGTGTGTGGGGGAAACCTATACAGCCTTAGACTGTATGTATAAAGATGGGCGACTTGTCTCCAAATACTCCCTGCAGCACTGCTGCAGCTTGTTAGCGAGGGAGACTCACTTGAAACACTTAAACACACATCTGTGTGATAAGAACTACCTCAAATGACAGAAACTATATTTGGGAACAAACTTTTTAGTTTGTCCCATCCGCTAACATGGAGGAGGCATGCTTTATGACCTGTTCTGCAGCCAGCCACCAGGGGGCGATCACGATGTTTTGGCTTCACTTTTGGGGAGCTGTCATGTCATCCATCGTTATATACAGTCTATGGTGTGATAGAGGAAATGTGCTCCCTGCTGAGGTTAAAGCGCTTCAGTTCACTACCATAGGATCCACCCAGCTCAACACATAGGATGCTATGCTATCACAAGTCACGACTAGCTAGCGAGCCAGAAGGCTAAACAGCCGGATTGAGGGATACTGACCTCAGCTGTTACTAGACAACTATCAAAGCAAACTATGCCTATATTTCTCAAATGTAATTAAGTGCATTTTTCACACGTTTGAAAAGGGGATTGATGCTCTACTACTAACCACTTCAGCAACACACCATTAAGCTGCAGCCTACACCTCCTCCAGCACTGATGTGCAACAGAGCGCTGTGTGTGGTACCCGCTGTTGCAAACCGATTTCATCCTGCAACTTTTGGAAGAAACCAACACCATAGGGAAAAAGGGAGGGGTTGTGACTTTTTGAGGCATGATCTATGAAATAATTAGAAGAATACATTTGACTACTTAGTGTCTACAGGAGGCTGTTAAATGGTGCTGATTCAAATAAGACAATTTGGAGACATCTTCCACACAAGTATGTATAATTATTTGTGTTTGTAATAGACACTTCAAAAGTCTCCATCTCCATGCTGTTTTAGAAGCTTTTCTGTGCAGCGGAGCCAGTATTGGAGATCATTGGGGCCAATGCTGGAGGAGGTTATTGCTTTTTTCAGCCCTCTGATGTTACTTCAGTCCTTTGGCGGCATGTAGGGAGGGCAAAGGAGCTTTTAGACAGACAGCCCACCCATGTCCGGACCGAGAAGTCACTCAGATGTGCTGTCTGAGGCTAAAAGCTCTGCGAGTTGATGCACTCACACTCACAGTTACTCTGCCGGGTGGGTCAACACAGAAAGTGGAAGAGGTTAGAAGGGAAGCAGTATCTGTCAGTGCATGGTAAATCCTAATCTACAGATACAAACATGGCGTGTGTCTCTATGGTTTTTTTACACTGCTCCTGTAGCGCTGCTTTTTCACCACGCTGGGATGTTACTGCTGTGGAGTTGTCTTTTGGCTTGTATGTATGAACCGTGGGATCTCTTTGTGTTACCACCACTCCAGGCCTAATGAGAACCTAATATTAATTTTCAACTTCGTGAACATCACCACAAAAACATTCAATTCAGCGTACAAAACCAAGGTCACAACCCTCCCAATATGCACACACACACACACACACACACACACACACACACACACACACACACACACACACACACACACACACACACACACACACACACACAGAGACACACATGCTCGAATATCCTCTTTGCAGAAACACTCTTGAGCAGATAATTACACTGACACACTGGGTGGTTGCTGAAAAAAAAAATAGCAGGATGATTTTCAAAGGCAAGGGCATTAAAGAAAAATAAGATGCCAAATTGTGATGCAAGTGAAAACACGAAATTACACAATGAGCATTTGACGCTTAAATTGATGTTTCTGTGTCACCAAAACGTTAAATTAGTGAGTCAGACAGCCTGCCTGACTGGCGAGAAAGACTAGAAGACATAAGAGAAGTGACATATATATACACCGATCAGACATAACATTATAACCACCTGCCTAATATTCAGTAGGTCCCCCTTTTGCCATCAAAACAGCCCTGACCTGTCGAGGCATGGACTCCACTAGACCTCTGAAGGTCTGCTGTGGTATCTGGCACCAAGCCGTCAGTAGCAGATCCTTTAAGTCCTGTATAAGTTGCGAGGTGGGGCCTCCGTTGATCGGACTTGTTTGTCACTTGCACATCCCACAGATGCTCCATTGGATTGAGATCTGGAGAATTTGGAGGCCGAGTCAACACCTCCAACTCGTTGCCATCCACATGATGTAAAAGAAAATGTGATTCATCAGACCGGGCCACCTTCTTCCATCGCTCCGTGGTCAAGTTCTGATGCTCACGATGTGC
>CAKALG010033393.1:1797-18692 GCA_916700815.1 Helicolenus hilgendorfi | reverse complement strand
AAGCACCAGCGCAGTGAGCAGGACCAGCACGCCAAAGACAAAGGCCGCGACCGAGAGCGAGACAAGGATAAAGACAAAGGACGAGTCAAAGACCGGGACAAGGAGAAGGACCGAGAGAGGGACCGAGAAAGGGAAAAAGACAAGGAGAGAGACAAAGGCCGGGAAAAAAGAAGAGATAGGGATTCTCGCGGAGACCGGGAGAAAGACAAGGAAAAACGAAGAGACCGAGACAAAGAGTGGGAGAAAGAGAGAGAGAAAGAGAGAGAGCAACACAAAGAGCGGGAAGAGAGACACAAAAGTACAGAGAGTGGCGATAGCAAGGTACATGTATGTCCCTTAAAGCTGCAGTAGGCAGGGAAAAAAATCCATAATAACCTTTCAGCATATTATAATTCAAGTGTTCTGAGAGAAAACTAGACTTCTGCTCCTCCTCATGGCTCTGTTTACAGGCTTTAGAAAATCTAGCCCGTGACGGGGGACTTTGACCAATCACACGTCACTTCAGAGAGAGAACGTTCCTATTGGCTGTTCATTCAAAGGAAGCAGCTGTCAATCACTCGCAAACTCCAATCAAATGATCAAACTAAGGAGCGCTGATCAAATATGAATTCATATTCTGTTATTGTAATGACTATTTCTCGCCTCAAATGTTGTCAGAATCATCTTGTAGTGTACTGTATAGCTGCACAATGAGAAAATTGGCTTCAGCTGGTGGGCGGTGCTTGGTATTTCCTCAGCTGATCTCAACATGGCGGCTGGGTCACAAACTTTTTCTATAAGATGTTTCTGAGAACATTTTATGTGAGAAATAGGCATTACAGTAACAGAATATTGATTCTTATTTGATCAGCGTTGCCCTCAGCATTTGATCGGAGTTTGCAAGTGATTGACAGCTGCTCAGAGACGGCAAGGCTCCAGCTCGGCTCTGATTGGTTGTTTTACTCCGGTCTGTGAAATCTTACAGATGCCTATTATGAGCACCGGAGGACACAGAGGGACAGGATTTTTTTTCAGATAACCTGTCTCATGCACTACTGTCAGGATATAGTGAGTCATTTTATAAAAATAACTTTATTTAAATCCTATTTGCTCCAAAATGCCTACTCCAGCTTTAACCCCGCTCACATCTTAAATGTTAGCAAGATATGGCATTATTTACATTCTGTGTGTATGTTTGTGTTTAGGCCAGAGTATCAGAGGAACCACAGCAAAAACCCAACCCTGAGCCCAGCAAAACAGCCAAACGTGTGCCAGCGGTAAGTCCTATCTTTTGGCAGAAATGTCACACATGATGTAACGTCTATCATTGTGACTGTTTGATTTTTCATCTACAATCATGGTGTGTGGAGTTTCCTGTATGTGAGGTCTGCCAATTCAAGAAACATAGAGTTGCTCACTGATTTGACATTCTTTGCACCTTGTAAAAGAACCTTCAAATTCTATTTGTTGTTATGTTGTGCCTCTTATTCTTGCAAGGAACCAAAGTCAGATGCTGAGGTATTCAACACCTGCTCAAACAATCAGTAGAACATTAGAGCTTTACAGTATATTGCATTTTAGTGTTGGAATGTAGTGACTAGTATTGCAATGACCTTGGCGTGGCTGGCTACATAGTTTATAGTGTATAGCAGACATGAGATCTTGTGTCCTCTTATTATCTGCATAACTGATAAATGTGACTATAGGGCTGCACAATTAATCAAATACTAATCGCGATCACGATTTTGGCTTTCCACGATTAAATGAACAAGATCGACTGTGATATTGGCGTTTTAAAATGCTCCTCATAGAAAACTCTCATGACGCGTTCAAATGTACTCTTGTAAAATGTAATTTTTGGCGATAAACTTGAATAAATCCAGTTGTTTGAAGGAGTTGTTTTCACAGCAATATAAAATAGATATTAGATAGCATATTATTATGACCTGCTTAACTTTTATCGCACTAGCTCTAAGCAGCTTATAATATTTAATTATATATTATATACAATAATGACTACTATTAATGCAAATATTTCTTTAATCAAAGCAAATATTTAAATAAAAATAATCATTTATTTCCTAATCATTTGTGTTTTTATTCAAATAACTACTGTAGATGACAATAACAAAGTAAAAGGACAACATTTATAATTGTTGACGGTTGGAATGTCACAAAACATTAAAGTGAAAGCAGGGCTCTGTTTATTTAAATGTGAAATGGCATAAAAATATTTTGGCCCTAATCTATAAATAATCATGATAAATAATCACGATCTCAACATTGATCAAAATATTCGGGATTATCATTTTGGTCATAATTGTGCAGCCCTATGTGACTATTTAGTGCATGGTGTAATGCTGTGCTCTTTGCCTGTGCAGCCTGCAGAAGCAGTTGAGAACCAGGTATGAACTTATGCTACGATTCACAGTTTTCTACATTACCAGCTTTGGTTCATTAAATTCCAATGTTTTTGTATTTTTACTATGATACCTCCTATATTTGACTATTTGTCAGTAGTTTAAAGGACCAGTGTGTAGGACTTAGTGACATCTAGCGGTGAGGTTTTTCTTTTCCAAGTGTTTAGAAGAACCTACGGTGGCCTTCAGGTTTCACAAATGCAAAGTGTTTGGTTTGTCCGTTCTGGGCTACTGTAGAAACATGGTGGTGCAACATGGCAGGCTCTGTGAAGAGGACCCGCTAGATCAGGGGGTTCACTAACGTTTTGGGGCTAGGGACCACTTACACGGGGAGATACTGTCCCAAGCCCTCATAGGCCTAATTGTAACAATCTGGGGTGGATTAATGCACAGGCTGGCCTAGGCTGCAGCCTAGGGGCCCCGTGTTTGCAAGGGCCCCGGATTGGACAGATTATTTTTAATTATTTAAATAAACTTCAGAGCAAAAAAGTACAACCGTTACCCCTAATGGCCCATAAGAAATATTTAAAAAAAATGAAGCAGTTGATTTGTCACTGCTACTGGAAAAGAGTAGCGGCAATATATGGGAAAGAAAATATGATCGCGGAGCACAAAAACAAAAAGCGCAATGGCTGAAAGAACACCGTGACCAAGATCTACTAAAGAAAATCCCTAAACTGCCAGATATTTCAAGGCTTACAGTAACGGCTGTCTCAATGTGTGTGTGTATGCTCTCCGATTGTGTACCTTTGGGCCGTGTAATATTCTTAGAACACATTTACACATGGCAGGATGAGAAGGGGGCCCCACAAAGAGTAGCCCAGTGGCCCCTGACCACCTTAATCCGCCACAATAATTAATCGTAATCTACAATCATAATTAGGCGTATGCTTACTACCATTTGTACGCTTAGCCATTGGATCTATTTGTATTATAAAACTTTTCAACCTATATACTTCAGACCTGTTTTATAGTGATAATCAGAATTTGGACTCATCTAGACAGCATTTATATTTTTCAAGTAATTGATTTTAAAAGCTTTCAGAAAATGAACAGTAGCAAGGCGGGCATAGTCCAAATTAATCCAGAGGTTTAACCTTACAAGTCTAAAGCTGACTTTCAGTAAGTGTTTCGTCTATAAAATAATGAACGTATTGCTCCTTATTCAATCCACTGGCAGAAAGCTCTGAACAAATAATAACGTAAGTTATCATAACAGTGTTACAGAACACATCATAGTAATTAAGCCTATTACTTCAGAACATTTTGATTGGAATATTTGCATTAGAGTGAGTGAAGTGATTCATGACAGATTGACGTGATGTGTCACAATCATATCAGAGTTTCTACTGGTCCAAAGCTAACGTGGGTGGGAGTAGGCTAATGGACACAATGTGCTTGTTTTATTGGCGCACATGGTCCCCATCTGTAGATATGCATTTCTTAATGATACACCTCAATTTTATAATTTATAGCAAATGATTTAGTGGACCCCCTGGAGTACCACGGACCCCACTTTGAGAATCACTGTGCTAGATACGTTATGTAGATATAACTCTTAGTTTCAGGTGATTGTACAGTAATGAAAACATAGTTATGATTTTTATATTCCATTTCTGCTAATAAATCCCCCTAAATCCTACACACTGGTCCTTTCATATTGTATTTTTTTTCTGATGTCTGATCCAGTATGTTTGGCTGGTATTGGACTCAAACAATACTGTATGTTGAACCGACAACCGCACTTCCCTCTTCTTGCTTTATAACTTTTAATTGTTGTATTTTGCATGGAGAGGTCTGTGTGTATACATGGTTTAAAAGTAGGGCTGTCAAAGTTAATTCATTTTAACGCCACTAATTTCTTTAACGCATTAACGCAACTTGTGATTTTTAGGTTGTAGTGGGCTCAGTTTTAACGCTAGAGTGAAGATACTGGCATCATATGAAACTAGAAAAACCTAAGGAATCAATTGGTACCAACCATGTCATACTAGCTTGTCACAAAGGAGGCTAAATAACACTCAAAAGTTACACTAAATTTTAGAGAAGAAAAACTGGCATAGCCATTTTCAAAGGAGTCCCTTGACCTCTGACCTCCAGTATGTGAATGTAAGTGGGTTCTATGGGTACCCACGAGTCTCCTCTTTACAGACATGCCCACTTCATGATAATCACATGCAGGTTGGGGCAAGTCATAGTCAAGTCAGCACACTGACACACTGACAGCTGTTGTTGCCTGTTGGGCTGCAGTTTGACATGTTATGATTTGAGCATATTTTATGCTAAATGCAGTACCTGTGAGGGTTTCTGGATCAATATCTGTCATTGTTTTGTGTTAAGAAGCATTTCTGAAAGTTACAAATAGTCCCTTTAATTGATTTCCAATAATAAATATATACATACATTTGCATAAAGCAGCATATCTGCCCACTCCCATGTTGATAAGTATTAAATACCTGACAAATCTCCCTTTGAGGTACATTTTAATCGATTGACAGCCCTATTCAAAAGATAATTTTCCATGTTTATTGGTGCTTTGTAGCACTGACTGTACTATATCTCGGTGTACTTCAAGCTTCCCAAAGGAAATGATAATGAATGGCTGGCACATAGAGAGAGGTACATCCCAACAGGTAGTGAGTGATGTGTTGCCTTTCAGTGCTAACTGTCCTAAATTGATTTCCTTCTCTCTGCTTGTGTTTGCTCCTCTCACAGTCTGATAGTCCAGCTAAAATACCTCGGCCTTCATCTGCTAAAGGGCAGAGGCAGAGACCCAAAATTGGAGGTCAAGGTAACCCCCTTCCAATATTTTCTCCCCCCCCCCAGCACCCTATTTGAATCACCTACACCAATGAGGCATAACTCACACAGTTAATATAATAGCTGCACTTAAATCATTTACAGAAGGGCTCTTTAGTACGTCCAAATTGATTTTACAGTTGACGGCTTTCTATTTGCACTCCACTTGTCTAATAAAATCGTTGACTGGTTTCCCTCAGTGGGAGGTAGGAGTGACTCATTAGGATTACTGTTGGCAGAAGAAATACATAAAACCGACATTAAGAAAACCTTTTTTTTTTTACAAAAAACATTTTCCTAAATATATCACAAGTACACACAGCCTATTGGTTCATCTGTTTTTTATACTTGCATGTCATATTGCTCTATAATGATTTTCATAGTTGTATTAGAAAGGAAACTAACAACGCCTTGTTTTTTCTACTCTCCCACAGATGAATCTGACAGTGAGGGAGGTAATTGTTCTCATCTTTATCATCTCTCTTGTGCAATTGCATGTAACAAAAAAAGGCTTTAAACATTCACACGAGAATGCTCCATGTGGGAATGGTGTGAATGTGACAGGAGAGTTGGTGCGTTTGATCTAAAATGCATTTTGATGATTTCCATGGTAAATTTCAATAATGGAAAGAGAGAGTATTGAAAGTGATCTCACCCATAAATAAACCAAATAACCCATATTTGGTTATGACTTTTAACTTGGCACCCTACTACGTCGGCTCTGAAAGCACAAAGCATGAAATTAATAATCTAATCTGACTCAGGGACGGCAAAAGAGTGTCTTCACCAAAATGTCAGAGTGCTCCTTTAGGTTCAGGCTGAGCTACAGAGTGAGCGCAATCACTCACTGAGTGAACACTTAGTGATTCAGGGCAACGACATTCTTTGTTAAAGTAGCTGAGCAAGTCAGTCAAGTTTATTTGTAAAGATACAATGTGTCATGTGCTTTATAGGCGTACAATGGCAACGGTTCCCGACCCAGCCCAAGCTCTCCTAGAAGACTCGGACAAAACTCCTTAAAGGAGGCCTTAGCACAAAAGAAATACAAGGAAGAAATCTCAGGAGATGCGAAACAAATAGACGTGCCCTGGTCCTAACACAGTCATGTGTGCAATGAAGTCCATACAGGAGCCGTAGGTGGGAAAAGGGCATTAGCAGAAATAAACTAAAAGTTTAAAATTCCAAAACGGTTAAGAGGTTAAGTCCTGAAGGATACATTCCATTTATGGGCCCAAACTTAAAGACTAGTTTCAAGGCCTTTACAGTCCGGGGACGTTTTTTTCATGCGATTAATTCGCACATCAGTATATTTTTTCGTACTGTTGTTTTTGTCATAAATACTTTCATACAGAACGCAAATATTAGGCAACGTAAAAGCAACGTCATTTTTTTTTCAGAAGGAGGTAGATTTGTCTGAGCTTTCGCATCGTGGATAACGGCATCGACCAATCAAGTTGTGCCAATAAAGTGCTTCAGGAATGAGGATCAAAACCCGGAAATGAGTTAGCATTTTAGCCCTTCCGGTTCCCTCATCTGGAAGTCAATGGGTTTTTAGTGAGATGCCTGAAATAAGGTCTGTGGTTAACACAAGCTGAAGAGATTTTTAACATTTTGTTCTACGACATAAAATACATCAATAAATACCCCCTAGTGAATTTTGAAGCCTTTGTGTCTTAAAAAAAGCTGTTGCTAACAAGTGGCTAAATGAGACTACTAAACGTCATCACGCCGACTCGTCCTCCTTCACAGCCTCGCTCATGCAACCGCGCTTTAGTTTGTTTATAGCCGAACGTTAGATTTTTACATATGGCGATTGCATTTACGCTTCAAAAATATTATAGAAGTGGTGTTCATTTGTGAAGATTATCTTGCTGAACAAAAGTCATACAAAATCATAAGTGTTTGTTTGCCACAGAGCTGATTTTCTGCAATAATCCAAAACCCAGTGGAAGATCCCATTGTTTTTTTTGTCGAGGGAACCCAGGGCGATGCTAACTTCCTGGTTGGCCTACAAAAATACATCATCCCTGGAGCACTCTATAACAACAACAAGGAGGCTCCGTAGTCTGAACCAAGATGGAAAACTTTATTACTCCTTTCACCCTTGACAAAGGCAGCGCAGACCAGATCCACTCCTTCCGTTCTTACCTTTCACAATAAAAGCCCTAGACATATAATACTCGCACGCAAGTATTTTGCATTTTCATGTTGCTCCCTGTGTGTAAATGGGGTGGAAGTCGATGCAAGGAGGCTACAGCTGAGGTTACATGGCTGATTTAGAGTGGCTTCGTCAGAGCTGTAGCATTTAAGCCAGAGAAAAGGACATTGGTATGTATTTTTTATGAAGGTGTGTACCTAAGTGTCAGTGTCCACTATGCTAAGGACAGGTGTAATCCTTGCTATATTATACTGAGCTAACTACAAGTCATCGTTGTCCTTTCACAGACGCAGATGTTATGTTAGCCCAGAGACCTGCCCTTCAAGAAAACGGAGTGACTGCAGGCTCCTCAGTGCCATCCGACATGACCTCCAGGTCAGTACAGTAAGCACTGAACCACTGTACTGTACAGGGTATTCAAACATTACTCTTCCCTTACAAAAAGCACAGCTCACATTAACTGTTTGTCACGCAAAAATATCTCCCTTCCACTACTTAAGTGTAATTTTGGTATTTTTCAACCTGGACTCTATTTTCCCGTGTTTTTGTGACTAAGGGGACAACAATTTTTGAGATTGGTCCAGGTTTCCCCTTTAAGCTGCTCTCCCATTTATCTGACAAACATGTACATATTCCAGGCTTGGCACAATATGATCGAAACCTGAGGGAAATATTACGCAATATTGTACAAATAACATGTAAGCCCCCCGAGACCTGCGTTCCAGACCGACTTTACTGTCTTTCAGAGGCCGTAGCATGTTCAGTTTTAGAGCTATAGGGAAAGTCCTGACATCATATGAAACAAGAAAACCCTAATCCACTGGTACCGACCATGTCATACTAGCTTGTCGGGAAGGAAGCTAAATAACACTCTAAAGTTGGGCTAAAATCTGGTGAGGAAAAACTGGCAAGGGGTCCCTTGACCTCTGACCTCCAGATACAGTATGTGAATATGTAAATGGGTTCTATGGGTACCCACTAGTCTCTCCTTTACAGACATGCCCACTTCATGATAATCACATGCAGATATCAACCCAGAAATTGCCGCAATAACTTATGAGACATAATAGAGCATGGGGATGGCCATCATATACTTCCATCATTAAACCCTCATACACTTTTACAACACATACAACTTGACTCTCAGTGCAAATCAATCTTCAGGTTCCCAGCTTTCCGATGATGTACACCACTTCTATGTGACATCTACTGTCGACCTGCTATCTCCCCCTAAAAGAGATTAAAACCAGTCTGTTACGGGTCTCAGAGGGTTAATAAATAATACATTTATAAAGCTTATGAAGTTTGACAAGTTGATTAAGTTATGTGATCATTTCTGAGGGTGTACACATGTTCTCGCATTGCATTGTATCAAATTGCTTTATTTATTTCAAATGTAATCGTTTTGCTTTTAGAAAAGCGGGTTTGTTCCTGGGCCCGATCCAGGATCAGTTCCAGAAGATTACACAGTTTAATAATTGCACCTTCATTTGGATAATTATGAATGTTCTGTTCTTTAACTGACTAATCAGCGACAAACTGCGGTTTCACTGTTATTAATATGGTGAATGTTGATTGTTCCAAGCAACAGTAATCATCCTGCAATGTGAATGACTCAGCGTAGCTGTCACTAATCAGACATTTGGCAAATCACAGAGAGCTGTTTACAGAGGATTTGGCTTGTAAAGGAAGTCAAGAAAAAAATAAATATCATAGCTTGTGAAACAAAATAAGATTATTTGTATAGATGGAAACCTATTTAGTGTCAAAATGGTTAGTTTAACATGTTATTTCAGTAATGTGTATAATCCTTTCAATCTACAACAACAGGCGAATACCACGGCCCAGCAGTGCTCGCCCAGCACCTCCTCGAGTCAAGAGACAGGAAAGTTACTCTGAAGGGACCCCAGCTGAGAGGTGATTCCACCACACATGTTCACTCAAGTCTAATTTATAGAGGCAACGACGAAATCCTCCTCTTTTTGTGTGAATACTAAGGCTGTCAATCGATTCAAATATTTAATTGCATGATTGTCCATCGTTAATCATGATTAATCAGAAATGAATCACACATTTTTAATCTGTTCAAAATGTACCTTAAAGGGAGATTTCTCAAGTATTTAATCCTCTTATCAACATGGGAGTGGGCAAATATGCTGCTTTATGTAAATGTCTGTATATATTTATTATTGGAAAATAAATTAATAACACAAAACAATGACAGATATTGATCCAGAAACCCTCACAGGTATTGCATTTAGCATAAAACAATATGCTCAGATCATAACATGGCAAACTGCAGCCCAACAGGCAACAACAGCTGTCAGTGTGCTGACCTGACTATGACTTGCCCCAAACTGCATGTGATGATCATAAAGTGGGCATGTCTGTAAAGGGGAGACTCGTGGGTACCCATAGAACCCATTTACATTCACATACTGGAGGTCAGAGGTCAAGGGACCCCTTTGAAAATGGCCATGCCAGTTTTACCTCGCCAAACTTTAGCGCAAGTTCGGAGCGTTATTTAACCTCCTTCGTGATAAGCTACTATGACATGATTGGTACCGATGGATTCCTTTGTTTTTAGTTTCATATGATGCCAGTATCTTCACTCTAGCCTAAAAAAACAGCTCGCTACAACCTAAAAAACGCAGGTTACGTTAATGTGTAAAAGAAATTAGTTGCGTTAAAACCAATTTGCGTTAACTTTGACAGCCCTAGTGATACAGTCCTAGTGTGAACACATGTCTCGTCGCTGCCAGCAGGAGAGATGGATCACTGCTTACATTATTAAACAAAAATGCAGTGAACCCACTGGTTCAGACGGATACTGTTTGTAACTGTGTTATAATTGAGCAAGTGGAGCAGGTCTAACCACTCAACAGTGACTTTGCATAAAGGTGACTACAAGGTGGCACATGTCTCTCCCTACAGCGTGCACCATCTACGCTTCAAGTTAGAAATGAGTCAAGCTCTTTGTCTTGCTCTTCCAGGCTGTGCAGTGCCAAGCCCTCCGCACCTGTCATCATGGATGGCAAGAGGCTGTCTGAGGACGAGGACAATGAAGATGAGCAATTTCTGGTGGAGGAGGCGGTCGCTCTGCCTTCAGACGCTCCTGAGATGGAGGTGGTAAGTGACTTGAACAGCGGGTTGTTCAAACACTATGGGAAAATATTGTATAGTTATCTACTATTTTTTCCATTTCAGGGGCCTGCACAAGAACTCGACACTGGAGACAAACACGGTACACATGTTTTGTCTCTTTGTAGTTCCCCCTTATTTCTTATTTTGGAAGGACTGAATGGACATTTTCTCCACTATTCTCCTCATTGTTTCTCTCACTATAGGTGGCCTTGTGAAAAAGATCCTTGAGACAAAGAAAGACTATGAATTGTCCCCATCCTCCTCCAAACCTAAAGAACAGGTATGTACAGTTACAGTAGTAGTTCTTCTGCTCCTCCACTAGAGGGCAGTATCAGCCCAGTTCTCCTCCTTGTCAGTGACTCGGAGCTTAAACCTCGCCATCGGTTCTATCAGCCATTCTTTCTGGAGGGGTTCGCTCTCCAGGGCAAATGTTTTTAACCGCAGTGAACGGCCCAGTGAAACACTGGTTATTATCAAAAGAAAAGATGTAAACAAATGGAGTGGAGAGGTGTAATTGCGCCGCCTTGTAACCACAAAAATGTTCCCCTCCAGTGGGGCTGAAGGGCTAATGACCAGACAAGCAAGTATGGCCTCCAACAGACCACACACACAATTGATACACACACACACACACACCGAGATGTCTGGAGCAAAATGAGCTTGTTTTCTGGGGTTGCTCAATATCTTAGACATGCCTAATTTGATTACAGACTTCTCTGTTCTGTGTGCAGTTTGAGGGTATCTGCCATCTCGGGGACTAGCTTTTAGAGCAATCCTGTTCTCGCTGTTCACATTCCTTCCCCTGGTGTGGATTTATAGGTTATTCTAGAAAACAGACAATGCACAGCCAGTTTGAGGTTTTCAGTCCTGCCGTGTTTTGTCTCCAAACATCGTCCATTAATAGTCCGTTACACAGTTATCAGGTTTTCTTGAGAAGGTTCTTCTCATCTTCTTTTAGACTTTATATTAGATACGCTTTTTTTTTTTTTCCAAGGTGACGCATGACTGCTGCTCACGCATTCCTGTCTGTCAGCTTATTTATCAGCCACAGAGAGAGAGAGAGAGAGAGAGAGAGAGAGGTCTTTCATCATTATTTGGGGTGTGATTCAGTGTGAAGCTTACAGTTTGGTCTGTTGTCCATGGCGTGAGGTGGCGTACGCTGTCTGCTTTGGGGTGGTCCTCTTCACTGAAGCGTACTCTCCCGGCATCCCTTCCTAGCTGACCACCCTGACTCTGATGGATGCACTGTTTTGGACTGTCACTCATGCAAAAAAAAGGCCCCCCGATCCATCCCCCTCCGAACTGCAGCCTCAGACACCGTCCCTCGTAACTCACACCTGAAGTTGTCACAGCTTAGCCACCAGTAAGCTGAAATAGCCTGAGCAGCATTTAACCAACTTTACATGTGTGTGTGTTATCGGTAGATTTACACATCTCTACCCACCTCAAAAATAATTTATTAGGGCTGTCGATCAATTAAAGTATTTAATCGCAATTAATCACATGACTGTCCATAGTTAATCGTGATTAATCTCAAATTAATCACACATTTTTTATCTGTTCAAAATGTACCTTAAAGGGAGATTTATCAAGTATTTAATACTCTTATCAATATGGGAGTGGGCAAATATGCTGCTTTATGCAAATGTATGTATATATTTATTATTGCAAATCAATTAACAACACAAAATAATGACAGATATTAATCCAGAAACCCTCACAGGTACTGCATTTAGCATAAAACAATATGCTCCAATCATAACATGTCAAACTGCAGCCCAACAGGCAACAACAGCTGTCAGTGTGTCAGTGTACTGACTTGACTATGACTTGCCCTAAACTGCATGTTGATTGTCAGATTAGCATGTCTGTAAAGGGGAGACTCGTGGGTACCCATAGAACCCATTTACATTCACATATCTTGAGGTCAGAGGTCAAGGGACCCCTTTGAAAATGGCTATGACAGTTTTTCCTCGCCAAAATTTAGCGTAAATTTGGAGCATTATTTAACCTCCTTCCTGACAAGCTAGTATGACATGGTTGGCACCAATGGATTCCTTAGGTTTTCTAGTTTCAGATACCAGTATCTTCACTTTATAGCCTTAAAAATGAACCCGCTACAACCTTAGAAATGGCAAGTGGTATTAATGTGTTAAAGACATCAGTGGGGTTAAAATGAATTGCGTTATTGCGCTATTATGGTGTTAACTTTGTCAGCCCTAGAATTTATCTAAAATAATGATGCAAAGCAAACACACACACACACACACGTGCAAAACATCCAAAAAAAGCAGAGCTCTTTGTGTAACATGAGCATGGCATTTCTAGAGGTTCTCCTAATTTTCTTAATGGAGCCTCCTCAGTTTTCAGGGGATCCAAACCTTCATGTCAGGGTTAGTATCCTGTACGGTCAGCAAAGGCAGCTTGAAACAGGTATGTCTGCACATAGGAGCTGTTCAGTCCGCCCCTCTATCATTATTGGCCTTGCTTCATCAGCTGTATAAAGAACTATAATGACTTCCTTCCTGACATGAAAGGGTGGAGAGGTCAGCTTAATGGAGTCGTTTTTGTTTTGTTTTCTTCTTCTTCTTGTAATCACGGTGAAACACGCAGGGTCAAAAATGTAAATATTGAGCTTCCACATTCTATGTGGTGTGACCGACGGGTTTGAAATTTCAGCTGCCGCTATTCATTTTCTTAAACGCCGTTGTTTATCAAAACACTACGTCTGAATGAATCACAAACCGCCTCGATTTCAAATCCAGCACCATGTTCAGTTGCCTTTTGACCATTTTGTATATTTTCTGAGAAACCAGTAATATGTTATTACCCGCTTTGTAATTTATGTTCTTTGTCATTTCTGAATTGATTTAGCTATTGTTAATGCCTGGCTGCCCCGTTGCTGTTCTGGTGTAAATAAAGGGGATTCTTAAACAGTCAAATGATTGTGTTTCACCGTGTCCCACCACAGTGTGTGTGACTGAAGAATTTGCTGTATATTTATGGGGATGCCCTTCCTCATGACCCCTCGGCGGTATTGTATATTATTCCAAGATAGTTCCCTTTTTATTTAGACAGAATCTGCCCCTTGCAGCAGCTGCGTTTTCATAAGAATTTTTTTGTGTACTCTTTCCCCCCTTTTCTCTACCCCCATCAAATTAGCCTTGATGAAGGTTTGTAATGTATAAATAAACCCTGTGGCATACAAATGGATGGCTGCTGAGTGAGAGTCACGGAGGAGAAGGGCCAGAATACTCTCTGCAGAATTGTCAAGAAAATAAATACTCCTCTCTGCAGACCTCTGTGTCTTTATAAACATCCAGAGGTTTTTTTTTTGTGGAAACATAAGGAAATGGCCCTGTGGCATTCCATTAGTCATATTACTTTTGTAGAGGTCATATTGACTTGTCAGAGGAATTTGGTCAGGTTTATGAGGAGTACCTACCAGGGCTGGGACGAGACACCTATCCTTATTCCATACTATCACCATACTTGGGATTCTACAAGTATTAGGATTTGATATTACCAGTTATTGTGATTTGTGTTAACTGTTTTTAACACTAGACAATGGGGAAAAAGTTGAATCATACACTTCTAGTGACTTTTACTTTGGAAAATCTCTAAATGAATCCAGTAAAAATGTTTGATTTTCAGCATGTATGTAGTCAGAGATGTCCTGAAGTCAAATATATCAGTCATTGTCAGGAATTATTTATTAAATCTTTTTCCAGCAACCCAAAAATCAAAGAATAAACAAATTAGTGGTATTTTTTTTTTTAATTTATAGGGACATTTAATGTTTTATACTTCTGGTGAATATAATCCAATCAATCTTATTTCCATAGATGTATTTTGTATATACAGTTCCCTTTGTTAACACCTTATTTTGAAAACCGGACGCAGTCACACGTGTCTACTTCCGTTAACTTCGCCAAGTCCATCGCTAGCTCCCCCCGTTAGCTCCGTTCTCTTTATCCATCCATGGTCAGCTCCATCGCGGCCCGTTTGAAAGCATGTAACATAAATGTCAGTATCTGGGTGCTCTACAGTCGTAGCGTCAGGTCATTTGACCACAGAGATGAGAGCGACGGCCGGCTCGACCGCCACGTTACCGCCATACGATAACGTTTCCTGTCCGTGACAGATTTAGAATGCAGCTTTAGCCGTGATGTCTAGCTCTGCTTTTCCTGTCAATGTGTGAAACCCAAAGTGTTTCCATCCTTTACTGGATGTGTAGTGTTTACCACGCTGGATTTAACATGTGAGGGTGCAGGTCGTATCCACGCTGACCCTCCAACCTTTTCTGCTCTTTCGTCGTATTTGCCGGTTTCTGCTCGCTGCGGCCGACTACTGTTTGTTTCGGTTGATGAATACAGAACGAATATGACGTCACGTTACTCAGACTACAACAATAAAAGGCGGTAACTTCCTTCTACCTCCGCGTAGACTCAAATGAAGCAAATATATCAATTCTGGCATTAAAATATATTTCAAAATCGTACAAAAAAAAAAAAAACACGATACATAGGTGAATCAATTTTGTTTTCTCCCACCCCTAGTTCCTACGTAAGGCAGCCACAATCTGTTATCAGATGTTATTTATGAACAGAAGGCGTTTCTTCCCGACCTTAAAAATTGATTTTTCTCTCCATGAGAATGTTTAAATGATCAGCCACCTTTTTTAAAAAAAAAAAAACAGTTTCCATTTCCAGTTAGTGCAGTGGTCCCTCTGGAAGTTTCCTCTCAGTTCACCCCGTAGCCCAGGGTGGTGATCTCAGTTGTCTCCCCAAGGGGCTACAGTGACCTTGCAACAACATCCTGTAACCTCAGTGGCCGTAAGCTTTTCTCCTCACCTCACTGACTCCAAGCTATTTTTATGATCTAGCTGGACTTTTGAATGGCCCTCTCTGAAAAATGGCGAGTAAGCTCATAAACAGCGCCCAGAGCCAGTTCTCATTCTACTGTATGCTTCGCTCCCTGGCTCACCTCTCAGATCTTCTACACATTGTAAGAACCATTTGGATGCGCATCAGTGTCTTCAAATGCTCACCAGTAGCCAGCAGAACAGTTCCCAGAACCTCTGAAGTTGTTGCATGTGGGCTTCAATCATCTATACATCCTTTGACAAATCCTTCATTTGTCTTATTTGTGTTTGTGATGATGAAAGAGCAGTTCATAAAGAGAGTCATTTGAGCTTGCTGTGCCACGACTTACTGTCACCACAATAACTTGAACTTCAATTGATTCAGCTTGGTTGTGGGCAAAAGCAGCTCCAATGAGAGGTTTGTACATTTCATCCTCCAAGGGAAGCTGATTAATGAACAGTAACGAATGAATGAAGCCTCTCTCCTTATGATGGAAGCTAATCTCTCGCTGTCAGCTAGCGTCTAAATGATTGTTTTCCCAGCTAATGATACCCTAGAGGTTGCTCCGCCGCTGACAGGTTCTATGCATGCACGCCATTTCTCTTGTTGAAGGAGACTGACGAATGTCTTCCTCCTGCCTCAGAAAATCTCTATAAGCAGTCCATAAATCACATGTTTGCACGCTTTTCCTAATTAAGCTGATTCGACGTGTGATGACTGGGTGACGGTCACATTGTAGTGCACCTTGCAGTTTCACAGACCCAAGCAGAGTTAAAGTGAAAGGGGAGCCAAATCTGAATTTTCGAATTTAGACAGCCCACAAAAACCTTTTGACAGGGTTGTCTTATTTCACAGTCTGTGGGTTGGTAGGCACTCGAGATACTCAAATGTATGTGCACAAGCGCTGAAAAAGTCAGTTTATCATATGTCGCCATTAAAGTATTTATTTTAGGGCTGTCAAAGTTAACGCAATAATAACACGTTAAACAAATTTGTTTTAACGTCACTAATTTCTTTAACGCATTAATGCAACCTGTGAGTTTTAGGTTGTACCGGACTCAGTTTTAAAGCTAGAGTGAAGAAAGTGGTATCATATGAAACTATAAAACCTAAGGAATACATTGGTATCATTGGTGTCCTGCTAGTTGTCACAAAAGAGGTTAAATAACGCTCCAAAGTGATGCTAAATTTTGGCGAGGAAATTCTGACATGGCCATTTTGAAAGGGGTTCCTTGACCTGAAAATGGGTTCTATGGGTACCCACCAGTCTCCCCTTTACAGACATGCCCACTAAAGTGAAGATACTGGCATCATATGAAACGAAAAACAAAGGAATCCATCGGTACCAATCATGTCATAGTAGCTTGTCACGAAGGAGGTTAAATAACGCGCCAAACTTGCGCTAAAGTTTGACGAGAAAAAACTGGCATGGCCATTTTCAAAGGGGTCCCTTGACCTCTGACCTCCAGATCAGTGAATGTAAATGGGTTCTCTGGGTACCCACGAGTCTCCCCTTTACAGACATGCCCA
>CAKALG010033381.1:0-11631 GCA_916700815.1 Helicolenus hilgendorfi | reverse complement strand
CAGCCTGAGGAGAGAAGGACTTCACGCTGTGGCCAAATTACTGAAAGACCCACGAGGCAAAGTGTCAGCCTCTGCCAGCTCTGTGCTGAGGAGCCTGGCTGCTCAGCCCAAACAGAGAGAGCAGGTAACAGGACACAGAGTGTGTATGTATGTGTGCACAGTATGTTTCATATACTCATAGTTTCACCAAAATCTTGCTAAGAATATACCATATTTAAACATATTTTTTAATCACTAAATTGTCTTCTTTTTGACATTCTCTCTGACCTCAATCTGATTTGAAATACTGAGAATGTCTCTCCAAATGTTGCTGTTTAAAGGGGACATATCATGCTCATTTTCAGGTTCATACTTATGTACGTATTTCGGGTTTCAACTAGAACATGTTTATATGCTTTAATTAGGGATGTGCGCGACTAGTCGACTAGCCGATTAAACGTTGCTACCCTCTCTAATCGGCAACAGAGATACTAGTCAGTTGAACTTATTATTTTATTAATGTACATATGTAAATAACATATTGATATATACTGTCTCAGCTGTTGCTGTGGAGCGAAGCTTTGATTGAGGCTTTCGAATGAAGCTTTGAATGTCTGTCATCTTATTTTATGACATTATCGCCCTAAAAGAAAATGGGGAAATATGATTTTGTGTTATTGTGGATGTATAAATGTAATTTATGGTGCTGTTATGCAAGACAACCCTGTTAATACAGGGGTGTGTGTGTGGGAGAGTACACAGGTTGTTGACCGCAGTGAAAAAGTTGTTTTTGAAAGACTAAATGCCGACAAATATGCATTGAAGCAGAATATTTTCGTTAGATGTGAGACATGTTGTGAATTTTGGAAATGATTCCATCTATTCTTTTATCAATAAATTTTGACTTTTGGACTGAGGACTGCAACAATTACAGAGACGTTACATAGACGTAACAGAGATGTTACAGAGACGATCGAGGGCTGTGTGTTTTAGAGAGAGAGAGAGAGGGGGGGGGAAGAGAAGTAAAGGTTGAAGGTAATACAACGTGCACACTAAGATTCTAATGATAGTCTACAAGCAATACCAAACCATGACTTCTCTTAGACCACAGTCCCCGCTAGCGTTTCATCAAATATTACACCACACACTGGGTTTGTGAGGCGCATTCCTAACTAGGTGGACGGAGTGGACACTGGGGATATATTGATTTCAGCAGCATTTAAAATATGATTTGGAAATTAAAAACTGTGATTAACTTTTAACTCTTATACACAATGTTTAACCTTACAGATTAAATTGTGCTCAGTTTTGGCAGTTTTCTGAGTGTTTTCTTACTTTTAGACTAGTCGACTACTCTAAGTTTAAACTTCCGTTTAAACGTCAAGGAAATTAGTAGCTAGGAACATCCCCAGCTTTAATGTCCCATCCTGTCTGTCTGAATATAACTGTATTCAGCCTCTGTCTGAAACACTCCGTTTTAGCGCCTGTCTCTTTAAGACCCCCTCCAGAAAAAGCCCAGTCTGCTCTGATTGGCCGGCGAGAAAAATATGGTTCACCTTTACAAAGGTAGTTCTCAAGCTGTGGGCGGTATATTCTAATGAGCCTGCATGTGACATAGGAAGGGGAGCCACATCTGAATGGTTTGTTGAATCATATGGTTCCTGATGTAGACAGCCCACAAAAAACGGACCGGGTTGTCTGTTTTCACAGTTTGTGGGTTGGTAGACACTCCAGATACCCAAATGGATGTGCACAAGCACTGAAAAAAGAGTTTTTCATGATATGTCCCCTTTAAGTTCAGATAAAATAGGAGGTCTGAGATAGGATAGGGCACAGCCATGAGTTTAGGAATTGCTTCTGTCTTTTGAAACTTAAGTTAAGATAGGACAAGCAGTTGGGATATAGTTCTGTAATGAGGCCCCAGGGCTTCATCATGAGATCAGTCAGTACATAATAAGGTGTACTGCAGAAGTCAACATTGTGTATGTTCTCCTCCTCAGGCTTTGGTCAGCTGTTTGGAGCTGCTGGAAGATGAGGATGTGGACACCAGAGTCTGTGGATGCAAGGCCTTAGCTTGTCTCAAGGTACAAACACACTTTGTGCTCTTATCCAAAACCGTCAAAATACTATCAGAATACTATTTTTGGGCAACATTGATCTAGCACATGACATGACAGTGGTTAATGTAACGGTCATAAAATCGTATCTGTCTGCAGCTTGTCTTTACAGTATAATACAGTATGTCCTTATCATGCTGACCACTGTATCCCATCTGTTGTCATTCCAGGCCAAAGAAAGCATTGACCAGTTAGTGTATCTTTGTCGGACGGACAAGGACGAAGTCCGAGATGCTGCCAAACAAGCGCTGCTAGTGCTCGGTAATAATAATGATCACTTTAGTTAGAATGACAGCTAAACAATACATTCCCTGGATAAACTGTTGTAGCAAGTCATTGAAAAGCTGTGCATAATTGAATCATTTAATTGTAATAAAAGCTCATAATGTAATAAAACCATAAGCTCATAATGTAATAACAGTTTTGAGCACATTATGAGAACATTATTACATTATAAACTAAGCAAAGAAAAAAAAAAATTCAGTGCATGGTCATTTAAAAAAAAAAAAGAGGACTCTCCTTGTCTTCTTAAAGCAGAGGAACCCTCTAGTTTTACATAACACAAGTGGAGTAGTTAATTCAAAGCAACTGGACTTGTCTGTTTGGTCAGGAGGACATTTTCATCAATCAGTTCCATACTGATGAAGCCTCTTGGATGTGAGACTACATGATATCCAAATGAGAACCTTTACAGAGATTATACTGAATTTAATATACTGGTGATTTTTAGCATCTGAAATACTTGTTCCATACATAACTAGAATGGCACTCAGAGAGCGCAGACCTCCGCCCCCCTCTCCGTGCAGCTTGTCATCATACACGTGTATTCTTGTTTATCTTGAGATCAGCTGTACGTAGCAGAGCATCGTAAAACACTTCATTCAAACTGGACAGAAACAAAGTAAAAGTCACCTAAACCGTCGTCGTTGCTCTTTCCAACAATCACCAAGTGTGCTTTGGTCGAACTCAACTGTAATTTCACCGAGTTTAATGTGAAAAAACGCAGAATCTACTGGTGTCCCTCCCACACCCCGCTCTCTCTCTGTATCGGTCTCTGAAGGAAAGAGGCGGGGTCACGCGTCATCAACGAGTCATCAGCTACACTGCGCATGTGTTATACCCAGAGGTCTTAATGTTCTGGAGGATCGGAATCCTTAAAAATATTCCTGATCCGGATCGCCACCAAAATCGAATGGATTGTTCATTGTGCTACACTCCACCCCTCCAAAAAATGTCATTCAAATCCATTGTGGACTTTTGGAGTAATCCTGCTAACAGACAAACCAACAAACCAACGCCAGTGAAAACATAACCTCCTTCCTAGGCCTTTGGCCTTGGTGGAGGTAATGAGTCCAGACTGGAATCATTATGTATGGAACAAGTATTTCACATTTCATCTCTGTAAAGGTTCTCTCATTGTTCTTTTTTTTGCTTAGTTTATAATGTAATAATTTTCTAATGATGTAATAAATTATCACATTATACACAGAACTGTTATTACTGTTGTGCGCTCATGGATTTTCTTATATTGAGCTTTTATTACAGTTATACTATTACATTATGCACAGTTATTACATATGAGTTGCTACAACCGTATATGTACCTGTGACATTGATTGTTTTTTAACTATGGTGATTTGAAGAAGGCTTACCTGTATTTTTTCATCCATTCATTTTTTTATTATTATTATTCCATTCATTCATATATTTGTGACATAGGACAATAATTAAGGCAGAAGTACGAAACCTTGCTTTTTTTCTGCCATTTGACTTTGTCCAACACAAATGTCTGTGGAGAGCATGAATGCATTCATTCATTTGTCCGTTCTTTCATTCCACCTTTTGTTTTTTGTTCTTCAATCGATTGTGTGGAGCAGGTGAGGAGGGGAAGATGGCCCACAGACACGTGGAGACGTCTCAGGACAGCATACCGAGACTCTTCGCTCCGGGAAGCATGGCCAGCACAGCTTTCTAACACTACACACACACACACGCACACACACACACACACAATATGAATGTTGTGTTTTGGCAGTGCTTTAACACAATATCACAATGAGAATATAAAGTAGTTTTTTTTCCCTCCCCATTACTACCACTAAAACATACAAAGTCAAATATAATATGTGGTATACAGTATATACACTGTCAGAGAGGTTCACATCAAGGAGAGCCACTCTACTATACACTGGGCAAACATTTAAAGTCAGTAAGCTACAAACACACGCCAGTTCATATTTATCAAGCTGTGCTAACTACTCAGTTGGGCTGTAAAAGATGCCGGGGAAGAATGTACAATGGGAGCAGGCTTGAATGGAAGGATGGATAAAGAGAGGAGTAGAAAATAGATAATGAGGGAAGAAGAAAAACTGGTTTAACTCCTTCTCATCGCTGCCATTCAGCCATGGCCCCGACACAAATACTTCATTATTTTTGAAGTACGTTAGCAAAACTATTTAAAGTCACTTTTGAGATAATTCACATTTTCATAGCCTACTTAGTACCCAAAATGCTGAGTTTCTTATATTTTTGATAAGTTGTATTACTTTGACTCGCTGTGGTTTTGACATGGTGAACCAGTAGGAATACCGAGAGCAAATATTCCATCTACCCCCAACCATTACATACAACTCCTTTTCTTAAATGGATACTGTTGTCCTTTGTTAAGGCTGAAAGGCGTTTTTGAACAATCCTGCTCCAGATGGACAGCTTGTTCTGTGAAGGGACATGCCTGCAAACTGAACAACACATTTTCTCATGCAATTCTGCCTTTACCATAGCCATTGTGGCTCTCTCTACTTGTGTTTGCTGATTTAATTTTTTTTGCCAGATGGCTGTGGTTACCTGCACCAAGGCTGTAGTCATGACAACTCAAGACATGTCCCGAGTCTGAGTGGTGTTGTGACAGAGTCAAGGCCGAGTCCAAATTAAACCAAATCAAGACAGAGACCAAAAAAAGATAAAACAAAAGCGTGCCGATTTAATATCCTTCATACTGTTGTTTGTAACTCTGCCTAAATGTTGCATTATTTGCTGACCGTGATTTGTGATTACTGCTCCTAGAAATCGAATAGTATTAGAAATGAAGTGTGTCTGTGGAGAACTGACCGACAGCAGAACTGCAGTCAGCTATGAGGCAAGAACAGTCCAAACACCCACGAGGGACCAGACTAAAGACTGAAACCAGACCTGACTACTGCCCATGCATAGACACTGTGAGGGACTCACTTAAATAGGAAAAAGTATTGCTTTGTTCTCAAAATATAGATATTCTGAACTCCTATTCATTTCTTTTTCATTGCATTATCAGATTTTTGAGATTGTGAACTTGTTAAGATCCATATAGGGACAGAAGCGTCACTCTGAAGTATTAGTTTAAAGGTGCTCAATACGAAGTTGGTAGTTGTGTGAAGAATGAAAAAGGAGACCTTAACAGAAATGTTCAAACACCACCTACTTTAACACCTGGCCAATCGCTGCACAAGGTGGGTGTGATTGTCAGGTTTTCTGTTTTAGAAACATACAAAAACAGATGCAAAAGGGGGGTTTCAGATGCTGTAAGAGCGTCAATACGAGGCTTCAGTAGTCTGCCCTCCGGTAGCACAGCAAACACCACTTTTTGGTCCTGGCATCGAAACAGAAATCTAAAAAGTCAAAACAAATCATCTTGAATCATCTTTATTTTTGAGTGCAAAGCAGTACTTGTTCCTGCGGAACTGAACTTCACGCATGTTGCATCACAGTGGGCATCAAATTCTTGATTTCCAGGTTGACCTTGCAGTCTCCTCCTGTAGGTCAGAGGACTGTGTTGATGGAGAGCCACACCCTGGGAAACCAGGAGATATTAAGTGGATTGCATTTGTTGATATGATGGGAAAAGATATGTTGTACATGTTCTTTTACATTCTTCCTGGATCTGTCAGTGGAGCTGCAGTCCTTTTAGCCGATTGTATTATAAAGCCACGTGTGATGGTGCAGCAGGTATAGGGCTTCACTGTGTTGCTCAGGATGACATGTTGCTGATGCAGGGACGGATACTGGAGATTCAGCAGCTCAAGCAATGCTACTGCTGGCAAATTAACTGTGAAATGTCTTCCAATTCAAGAGACAAAAATGAAAGCTTTTCATTCTCTGTCTCGCAGGCCTTTATGTTTAATGCTGCCAATGTATTGGCAACAGATTAAAAAGAAAGGAAAGCATAGCTCACACTGTAGTTCTGTATAAAGGGTTGAGACTGTAGAAAATGTGTTGAGCTGCTTCTGCACAGAGAAAGGTTTAAGCAACTCGGTGCCATTACTCTTTACAATAATGACATATCTTATTCTTTATGGAAATACATATGAAATGACTATATGCCACTGGAATTCAATATTCTGTGTTTGTAAATTGACTTTATCTTTGCAGAGTCTTCATTTGTAAATGTATACTTTGTTTTATAAGATGCGTTTTTACTGTTATAAGGTCATTCATCCAATCAGTTTGATGAATTGATCCATTGAATGACTTCCTGCGGCACTTAACTGTACCACTGACATATCTGCTGTAAATGGAGTGGTGTTCTGTTTGGAGTCAGTGAATATTTGCATTACTGTCACAGACTGCTGTGGAGGACTTTGTCTTTGGAGAAGACAGAGACAGATTAGCAGAGATAGATTGGTCCATCCAGGTCTGGGATCAGTTCACTTTAAATTCACATCAATAGCAGTTGAACCTCAAACTCAAACTGAAGATTTAGACTTAAGACTTTCCATTTTGTCTCTGTTGTGTTAGTGTTGGCATCCTAGGACATCTGAATTGAATATCAATAATTATAATAGAACTGGATTGCATTTCAAGTAAATTGGCCCAGACATAGAATCACAAATTATTAAAGGGTCATGCCGGTGTTTTTGCACGTTTATGCCAAATAACTGCTATACTAAAAACTTTACAGTGCTGCTGACCATTTCCAAAGTAAGCCCATCGCACTCACCAAAGAAAAAACATTTAAGACCTTATTTTGTAATTATTGGCCTCATAATTACAATATCTGTATTTTACTATTTTGACTCAGTATTTCACATTAACAACATATATATCTTATAATTATGACTTAATGTTGTTAACATTTTTAACATTTTCCCCTCAAAGCAGCCAATGGTTTCCATTTCTTTAAGTACAGGATTATCACAGCCAACATCACAACATCTACAACAATGATGTAACAACATAAAGCTGATGTTCAATGTGATGGATTACCAAACTCAAGCAAGTGTCAGCTCTTTGTAACTTATATATAGAGTGCTGCAAGGATGACATATTTTTGTAGGCCAGCCAGGAAGCTAGCATCGCACTGGTTCCCTCGACAAAAAGCCAATGGGATCCAATTTTTCCATTCTGGATTATTGCAGAAAATAAACTCTGTAGCAAACACACGTTTATGATACGTTTTGTTCAGCAAGATCATTTTCACAAATGAACACCACTTTTATGACTTTTGAAGTGTGAATGCAATCGGCAGAAGTAAAAAGCTAACGTTGGCTAACGTCTTCATGTCACTACTGCTAAGCTAAAGGCGGACTAGTGTTCTGCATGATTATATTTAGTGGTCTCCTTTAGCCACTTTTACTGATGTATTTTACATCATAGAACAAAATGTTAAAATCTCTTAAGCTTGAAACCTGAGACGAGGGAACTGGAGTGCTAAAATGCTAACTCATTTCTGGGTTTTAGGGCTCATTCCTGCAGCACTCTATTGATACTGTACACATTAAACTACACTACAAGCTTGGGAAAATCGCCAGCATGAAGTCAAGAATGTGGCTTTTAGTAAATGGGTAAAAAAAAATGCAAAAACACTGGTATCATTCTTTAAAGGGTGGCAATGTTTCTAAAGAGTTGACTGTAGTCCAGCAAGTTATCCACACTGAGTTTGATCAATGTCAATGAAAAAAAATGTCTGGCCCCATTCAGTGACTACAGTTAGAACAGTGTATTGTAATCTTGTTTCATAGTGACACAGCTGACAGTGATGTTCTGCCTTTCTCATTTCATGAGCACCGATACTGGAGCGTCCTCTCAGCCCAATGACCGATGATAGCAAATTGATAGCATATAGATGTGTCCCAGTCTCATACTGTATGCTAATACTATGATGTTAACATAACATAATGTTGACAGTGCGCTGTTCTAGCAATGGAGAAAGAAATTTGTACTGACAGGAAATGATAGCCGTGCTATAGCGGTTGGTCTCGGTAAATCCACCACTTTGGTCCGGACTGGAATATCCCAACAAATCATTGATGGATCCATGAAATTTGGTTCAGACATTCATGTCCCACTCAGGATGAATTGTAATAACTGTGTTGATCCACTGATATTTCCTCCAGCGCCATCATAAGGTCAAAACTTCCATTTGTCCAATTGGATTATGACCTGCAAAAAATGCCATCCACATCAGCCTCAGTTGTACTTTGTGTTTAGTGCTGATTGGCAAATGTCAGCATGCTAACACGCTAAACTAAGATGGTGAACATGGTAAACATTATACCTGCTAAACACACGCTGTTTGCACATGTTAACATGCTGACATTAGCATTTAGCTCAAAGCGCCACTGTGCCTAAGTACAGCCTCAGAGCTGCTAGCGTGGCTGTAGACACTACAGGTTTCTCTCTGTCGTCTGAGCTTTCATACCACTGTCCACGTTTGTTTCACGTTTTGTGTCCATCCACAAGTGTCCCATCAACATCACACAAAAATGTAGCAATTGTTGTGTGACTGCTGGAGGTTTAAACTGTAGGCCTACCTCACTTCATAATTAGATTCCAAAATGTGAACATTCCACATCCTCAAGACAGTAGTTAGAATTAGTGTAGAGTATGCAAACGGGACACAGCTTTTGTCTTCAAGCAGGAGGGATCAGGTTCCTAATATACATATAATGTGCCAACCCTGTTTACTTCCCTTGAGACTGATTTGTATATTCTTAACAACGCTGTGAATTGAGAAACAGATCAGTAGTAGCTCTGCTTTTTACAGAGGTTTAGGGCCATGGCAGGAAAAAAAATATAGGCCTATATTTGAGTTATGAGGAAAACTTCTAAGATTAAAATGTGAGAAATAAAATAAAAAATAACAGAATTTTGGCAGAAAAATCCGAGATGAAAAGAATTCTGTATGAAAATTCTCTAAATTGAATCTCTTAATTTTAGGGGATTAAGATCAGAACAGTTTTTTTCACTCGCCCTAATCTTGTATGTATCATAGATGCATATATATTGAAGGCAATAATGATTTACTGATGTACTGTTGAAAAGAACTGACATTCAGATGTTAGAAATGAGGGGTCATCAGACAACAAGCTAGTTGTATATTGTGTTCAATTTGGATGTTTAGTTCTAACTACAGCATATGATAAGCAACAGACTGCAGTGTCACTGGAATCATAATATAGGACCGATGTCACGTGGAGGGACTCGCTGTATGTACATATGAAGTCTTCCACTGTTAAATGTATTTACCACTATTAGTTCTGCAGCTATACTGTATATCTCTGCATCCATAAAGCATCTTACGAATGTTTAAGTGCCTCGAGATTTGATAGTAAAAGGGATGCAATAAGACATAGATGAGATACTTTATTTAAGAATGAATAGAGTGTGAAGCAGTCAGCACACGATATATTTTTCCCCACAATCTTGATCAATTGTGCAGCATTGGAAACAAAATATTTTTTTCTTTTTTTTCTTTTCTAAAATATATTTCCAGGCATTCTGGTGTCAAATATATTACAAACTATTAAAAAATGTGTTTAAAAAATTGTCTCATGTGCCATTGTTTTTGTTAATTATACAGTGAGCTGCTCATACACAAATAACATAAATATTCTGTCTTTGACCTGTGTTTCCCCAAAGTTAAGGGGATTTTTGAGAGTCAGACAGTTGTTTGAGGTTGTGAGAGGGCATCAGCAGACTTTACATCTTCTAAAACAGTGATGCTACAACAGAGAGACAGGAGCTGTGACAGCTTACTGTCCTCATCAGAAAGAGCAGAGAACTATTTGCTCAGATGTGCAGGTAAATCAGGAGGATCATGACTGAAGCCCTCTCATTCATGCATTGATTGACGGATGGACATATACGTGATTGTACATTCAAACCAATTAAAAGCTTTCAAAAAGGCAGTGAATAAATATTTCTGTGGACTTTCTGTCTCTTCTGGTCATTTTTGCACTCTTTAATATGAACACACATGTATTATCATCATCGTGAGAGCCAACAGAGACACAAAAGGACAAAGGAGGACGGTCTGCAGGACAGATAATAATGCACACAGTGCACTTTCATAGACTAAGCTCCTGGAGTTACCCTGCACTATATTCATTTTTAACAATCTCTTCTGAACTATATTCACTTTTTTAATAGTCGTGTATCAAAGCTGTTACCCTGCACTATATTCAGTTTTAACAGTTTTCTTCATCTCCTTGTATGTTTATATCTGGTATATTTTTTTTGTACTTTGCACTACTAACTTTTTTACTGCCTTTTTACTAACATGTTTTGCACTATGGAACTGTGATGCTGGAAACTTGAATTTCCCTCGGGATTAATAAAGTAACTATCTATCTATCTATCTATTATGACTGATAGATGTGACTATGCTACACAGCAAGTCAAACACTACAGTATAAACCACAATTATACTAATTGCCATATAATTAAACAAATGCACACATTATTTTGAATAAATAATTGTATTTGAAATTAACAAGTCTTTACGCTTACTTTCAATATAGCTTTCGACACCTTGAGTTTCTTTTCTTATGGTAAAGCTCATATCTACCAGGGCCCCTCTCATTCATGCATTGATTAACTGATGGACATATACGTGATTGTACATTCAAACCAATTAAAAGCTTTCAAAAAGGCAGTGAATACATATTTCTGTGGACTTTCTGTCTCTTCTGGTCATTTTTGCACTCTTTAATATGAACACACATGTATTATGACTGATAGATGTGACTATACTACAAAGCAAGTCAAATGCTACAGCATAATTATACTATTTGCCATGTAATTAAACAAACGCACACATCATTTTGAATAAATAATTTTATTTGAAATTAACAGGATTTCGTACAGTCTTTATTAATAAATACATGTAGTATGTACAATACATAAATGTAATATGTATATATGTGCAGTCTATAAAGTGGTATATAGGTTGTACAGTGTAATATGAACACATGTATTATGACTGATAGATGTGACTATATTACGCAGCGAGTCAAATGCTACAGTATAAACCACAGTTATACTTATTGCCATGTAATTAAATAAATGCACACATCATTTTGAATAAATAATTTTATTTGAAATTAACAAGGTCTTTATGCTGACTTTCAATATAGCTTTGAGGTTCTTTTCTTACAGTAAAGCTCCTCTATCTACTCTGGTCCTGATAGCCGCCCTGCTCCTCTAACACAGTGATAAATGGCTCTTCAGTGTGTTCCAGCGAGGCGCCCCTCCTGGCCAATCAGCGTCGCTGCAGCAGCTTC
>CAKALG010033370.1:0-10197 GCA_916700815.1 Helicolenus hilgendorfi | reverse complement strand
AGCCAGCATCAGAGCGAGGTCCCACAAGAGAATCCTCCCACACCCAGCAACTGAGTTGAATCCCCCGGGCAGACTGCGTGGACCCCACCCATTGAGAGGTGTAACTGTGGTGGGTCTAAGTAATTAATGGGAAACACGGGGCTACACCAGCACACAGTCTGGAAGGGGCAGTAAGCTATTTACATACACATTGGCCTCAACATATCACTATGTCGCCCAGAGCGTGAACTATTCTAACTGGAGGGAGATTCGTAATAGTAGTTTAAATAGATGCATTTTTTTAAGATGCAGTTTTATTTATTTGTATAGGTATTCATACATTTTTTGATCAGCTTTCTTCCGTGGGAGAATTAAAAATTTAATGAAAACTGTTATTGGTGCATATTTACAACAAGATTACAATAAAAGTAGTATTATAGCAAAAAAAAAAAATGAAAAATATCATAAAGGGATGGAAATGAGTAGCAAGGAGTAATTGTTTTCATCAAGTAGCAGGTTACTGACTAAAATACCAGATATCAAATTTAACTTTTATGTTGATCGTATCCACAAAACATGTAAAAGGTAAATTATAAGTGCACTTCCCTCACTCTTTTTGCTGAAAGTGATCATGTTTACAGCTTTACTGATAACCGAAGTATCCATTCCAGTTTTTAATTAAAAAAATAATCTCTTTGAAAATGTCTTTATTTATTTACAGATGTTATCCTTTTATCTGTCAAACTCCTCCTTTGTAGACCTTTCTCAACACTACAGCATCTGATAAATATGATGAATACGAGCACCATACAGTAATTATAACTTTCCATCATTGTATCCAGAGCGGCTACACTATCAGCCTCCTCGGAGTTACTGCAGACACCGACTGTGACAGGTGATTAAAGGTCTGGCTGTTCTGGGAGATAGCAGGCAGGAGGTTCAGATAAGGTAACTACTTTCACCCTCCGTGTAATGCTAAAGCCAACGTGACATAAAAAGCAGACGGGATCCTATGAATCATCAGATCCAATGGATCATCAATAATCCTCTGCTATCTCAACTCATCAAAATGAAACTCCACAAGAGTCATTTTGAAGTTGCACTCCATTTTGCTGATGCTGCGGGTCACTTCCTGACCCCTGTTACATAAGTTCAAATTGCTTTTTATATAACAGGGAGTCAGTTGGTTTAGATTTTGGTGATGACTGATGATGATGATACGGCACGAGTTTTGTTAACTGATTCTGTCCTTTCAGTTTAAATTATGAGTCAGACTTCCCGGCCTTGCTCGGCTTCCTGGGTTGGTCTGAAAGTGGTACTTCACTGAGATATTAATCGGCCTTATTAGTCGGGAAGATCTGCATTTCATCAGACATTGGTACAATCTCCCATGACTCAACCACAAAGGATCAGACAGTTCAGAGTGGTCATCTCAACAGAGGCGATAAAGCAAACCGGTGTCCAGAAAAATGTTCCCTACTTCTAGCTGTTTCTCTCTCCAGCATGTCACGGCAGTCTAAAGGCCAATTAGCAGGACTGAAGCCAAATATCTTAAAGAAAGAAGTCAAGGTTAAATGCCTTATCTCCAGAGAAGTTAATAATCACAACCTCGAGTGTGATGAGGCTGTAACATGGAGTTATGGTGGGAAGAGGCTCAGTGAAAGCTGAGTTCACAAGCCAAGCTAATGTATTTGCGGAGGAAGAGAACCTTGCCTCGAGTGAGACAGAGATTTAAGAAAAAGTGTTTGACCCTTATTACCCTGACATACTGTACACCGCCATGTTTACTATGGTAATTAACCAGAAAACAGAAACGGAAAATAATGTTTTCATGTCAAACCCTTTGAAATGCTGTAGATGTGTACAAAAGAGAACAGAAGTGAAGAACTCTGTGTTCTGGTTTCTCGTAGGTTACCTTCAACGTCCTCTGATACGTTAGACAAACTGACACTGACTGACGGGCACCAGCAAGAACACAACCCACACCACTGGAATCTCTGTACTTCGTCTTGGAGAAGCTTTGAGTTGCCAGTTTGCAGTGAAAAGACAGTGTGGGTGTGCAACTCCAGTTAAGCAATCTAATCTGGAGACTTTGCCTGTCAAATCAAAACAGGAGTTAAAGGGAAACTGCCCATTTTCAACCGGATTTATATCGTTGCAATGTGGGGGGTATGTAGGAGTGGTGGGGGAGAGAAAAAATAGATTCAACTATGTATCGCGATTTTAGAAACACTTTGGGTTTCACACATTGACAGGAAAAGCAGAGCTAGACATCACGGCTAAGGCTACATGCTAACTCTGTCACGGGCAGGAAACATTATCGTGTTGCAGTAGCGTGCGGTCAAGACAGGCGCCACTCGCATCTCCGTGGTCAAATGGGCCGATGCTACGACTGTAGAGCACCCAGATACTGACATTTATGTTAAATACGTTCAAACGGCCCTGATCAGCTGACCATGGATGGATAAAGAGAATGGAGCTGACGGGAGAGCTAGAGACGGACTTGGCGAAGTTAGCGGAAATATACAAGTGTGACTACGTCCGGTTATTAAAAATACATCTATGGAAATAAGATTGATGGATTATATTCACCAGAAGAATAAAACATTACATGTCCTCTTATAAATTAAAAAGAAAATACCACTAATCTGTGAGGGAAATGTCTTTATTCGTTGATTTTTGGGTTAATGGCATAAATTAATAAATGAGATTTGAGATCAAATTTCGATTAATTGTGCAGCCCTACTTTTCATCCAAAGAAAGTAGTAATTTACATTTACTTAGTAAACATATTCTGTACTTGATCCAGTGGACTTAATCTGATAGTGTTATAATCACATCAGATGAAATGTAGAATTGTATTTGAGCAGTAGCCCCTGAATTAAAGGGACAGAAAGTAATAAAATAAACTTAAATTAAGGCATAATGTTTCATATTTGGTCGCAAATCCTTCAATCAATGCCTGAAATCTACAACCTGTAGACATCAGCAGACTCTCCCTGGTGATGCTCTCCTACAGGCATCTGCACTTCTTCCTTGTTTCGGTGGCTTTCTGCCTTCAGTCTGGTCGCCAGCGAGTGAAATGCATGCTCGTTTGGACTGAGGTCAAACGACTTGGCCAGTCAAGAGGACTCTACTGTTTGACCATAAAGAAAACTGGTTGTCGGTCTGTCCATTGTTCTGCTCCAGCGTTCTTAAATTGATGGATTACACCCTCAAAACATCCTTAAAGCTGGAAAGTCAGCACTTAAAGCTTGTAGTAACTGTTAAATGTTAAACCCAATGTGCTGGAGGACAGAGCCAAACAATGACAAACACATCACTGTCCTAATACTGTCTGGCTGCACTGCACATTCTCATCAAATGTCAGTCCGATTTGAGGTTACATAAGCGTTTCTTTGAGGCGTTATCTTAGCCCAGACATGTTTCATTATGCAATTAACAGTGTGACCTCATACCCCTCACTCCACCCGGCCATTCAACATCCGGGCTTCCCTTCCAGCCCATGTCTGCAGGAGAGGGTGGAGGAAAAGACAAACAATCCATCCGCATATACAATGTGTCCCAGTAAATGCTTTGCAAAGACAAAGGGCCCTTAGTAGTTAGCCACTGACTTCAGATCCTTAAATATCCTGTACGTTCACAAGTTGATTATTCATGTACGTAATCCATGACTGCCCTTTACAAAGCAGTAATGGCAAGCAATCTTTCATATCTTAAACACATTAATGCATCAAGCACTTTCAAAGAGATCACATATTCTCAGATATTGAGTTGATTAGGGACCTATATCAGATCTTTGGGTAAACTGTGTGTTCCAAAGTAAAAGTAGCACCAGAATTATTGCTATCAAAAGGAACTGTTTTTTGTTTTTTGAACAAAATGATTCATTATAAATGAATTAGTCTATATATGTTGGCTGTTTGTGAGTATGCCGCTGCCACACAGCCGTTGCTTTCAGGTGGTCTTGAGTTCTGAGAAGTAGGCATCTGATAAGGATGGCGCCACCACCGCCTCCGAGTCGGAGCTCAATCTTTAATCAGGGGTCATTGTGTTCCACACAGCAGCCCCAAACACATAAAAGCAGGTAGAGGAAGTGGTAAATCATACAGGCACTGGGGTCTAATTGGCCACCAGAATGAGCTCCAGCCAAAATATTGTTTTCCCTTGGCGCTATCTGCTTCCATCTCGTGGACTTTCATAGAAACTGTGGCTTCCTGTTCTTGGGTGTTGGCCGCTGCATAAGTACAACATCCCCTAGTCTGTAAAAATAATCTCCAGGACCTTGTGTGAAGAAAGAGAGGGACAGAAATACATTCTGTCCCCATGAGGAAGAGCTTCCCCTACAATTCAAACACGTTAACAGTTTCCCCTCCGACATGGCAAAGAGCCAACATGCCTACTTCTGCAGAGATCTCTGAATGGTCACCACACAACAATATGACATTTACTCTCATTGACTTGCATTACCTACGGAGTTACTGTGCTATTGCTGCTACAGAGTGGTGTGTGTGTGAAAGATGAAGCAAGACAATGACAGAACCATCAGTATACATCGTGACAATGCATCACTTCAAATCCAACATTAATATTTGATGCCCAAACCTGTCTTGATCCCCGTATGTGAAAACAAGGCACACAGTTAGAATAAGTCAATACCCCCGGGCCCCCCCGTTAAACTCATTCTGAGCTGCACACCTCTATTCTTCAATACAATGGAAGTTACAGACTAACTCGTGTAGCGTGCTGAGGGAAGACGAGATGGGTGCAGTAGTTTGTGCGCCATCACTCTCTACGTGTCCCTGTTTGTCTGTTCTGCCTCACAGCACAGCTGCTGTTCTGAGACAGGCGAGGCAGGTGATTGGAGAAGAGGCAGCAGGTGGACAGCTCGCTCTGTCAGATCAAACAGCTGCAGACTGCAGCATCTTTTACGCACACAAAAAGTCCACTAAATAATTAGCTCCAAGTCCGATGCCAACTTTTCAAAGCAAAGAGAAAGGGGTGCGACCCGAGTGATCAGAGTCCACTGTGTGACGCTCAATGGGTGACTGTTAATGCTTCATTTGTTGACTACTACTTTTAACACCTAACATTGTATGGTTTGTAAAGCTAAAAACACTGCTACAGTATGGGATATCTCTGCTGAGCAGTATGTAACTAAAGGACGGGACGCGTTCTCCCTGAACGTCTAGATTTTGCTCGCTTGGCTTTACATGACACTGGAGATAAAAACAGTGATATTAAGGGAGTGAGTTTTCCCAACTGAGTCTCTGCACCTCTTACTTAAAACACATAATAAAAGCAAACTGTTTCATATGGTAGCTGTTGTTTTATTATGTTCTCTATAATAAAACTGGTCTTCCACCATCGTTAGCTTCAGTCCGGCTCTGATGCCAACCAGTGAACCGAACCGGTTTACTGTGGCTGCTTCCTGTTTTACCATTCCTTCCAGCCCACTGTTGTCCTTCAAATTTGAATCGTGAAGGCGTTACAGTGAACAGACAGCTGAGCATCTCACCGCTGATTATGTCCATTTTCCCATTAACTATAAATGTATTTTGCTGCATGCTAACGAGCACTCGTAGGCTACAGCCCTTTGTGTTCGTACCACAATGCTTCAAGTTCTCCACATGTTTGGTCTCAGTAAGAAGTGCACAATTATTATGTTTAAAAGTTTGTATTCTGTTTGGTAATTTCTTGAATAGAAATAGGATGCAACTCTGAGTGATGACAATATTTAATTTATGAATCAAATAATTCACTTGACACTTAAATTTGATTTAATTTGGGGATTTCAATTCAGTTTCAGGCGATGCAAACAGTTATTTTTTGTCCAAAAGAGTGCAAAAAATGCAACTTTTTCACCGCTGAGCAAATCGTGTAGCTCTCTCAATCCAAACACTGAATGCTGGGTATAAAAACTGTGGTTTAAGTAGACAGATTTGTTCATTATTTTTGTGCACTCACCGTTTCAAAACATGACCTCCACACAAACAAGCTCAACATATCCAGCAGCACACAATGCCTCGAACAAAGATTCATTTATGTAATCAAGTTAGCAAACTGTTGTAGCGAAAAACTGACCAGTAATTGCACTTTGGGCCAAAAATACGCTTCCTAAATGTCGCATGCTTTGAGAACTACACTGGAAGGAGCGAGTATAGTTTTAGCTCTGGGATATATTTAAACATCTATTCAAGCTATTTAATTGTGCACGATGGCATTCTTCTGATGCTGTTATGTAATAGCATCCAATGCCATGGGTATATATGCAGTAGATGGATGTGACTCAAAACAGTCTCATTGATTTAGCTGCTAATGTCAAATTTGGTGCTGCGACGATTCACCTATCTCCAGATTTGATTTTTAAATACTGTCATTCTACATGTATTGCGATTCGATATTGCGGTTTTTGTTAACTTTTTTAACACTAGACCATGGAAAACAATGTAATCATACACTTCTAGGGACTTTTACTTTGGAAAATATCTAAATTAATAGAGTACGAATGTCTGATTTTCAGCATGTATGTAGTCAGAGATGTCCTGAAGTCAAATATATCAGGATCATTGTCACACATTATTTATCACATTTTTTCCAGCAACCCAAAACTCAAAGAATGAAGACATTTCCCTCACAGATTAGTGGTATTTTCTTTTTAATGAATAAGGGACTTATAATGTTTTATACTTCTGGTGAATAGAATCCATCAATCTTATTTCCATATTTGTATTTTTTATCTACAGTTCCCTTTGTTAACACCATAACGTGTAAACCGGACGTAGTCACACGTGTATACTTGCGCTAACTTCGCCAAGTCCGTCTCTAGCTCTCTCGTCAGCTCTGTTCTCTTTATCCATCATGGTCAGCTCCATCAGGGCCGTTTCAATGCATTTAACCTAAACGTCAGTATATGGGTGCTCTACAGTCGTAGCGTCGGTCCGTTTGACCACGGAGATGTGAGTGACTGCCGGCTTCACTGCAGGTTACGATACGATAACGTTTCCTGTCCGTGACGGAGTTAGCATGCAGCTTTAGTCATGATGTCTGGCTCTGCTTTTCCTGTCAATGCGTGAAACCTAAAGTGTTTCCATCCTTTACTGGATGTGTGGTGTTCACCACGCTGGATTTAAAATGCGAGAGTGCAGGTCACAAGGCATTTTTCTCCAACCCCTAGTAAAATGAATCAAATCTCAGGATGTCTAAGTCAGTAAGAACCTTTATTCAATTATTTTAATCTCTAAATTGTGCTCTCGGTCCAGCCTGTACAATTCTGTATCCACTTGTAACATTTCTTTACTCCTTTTATTCCAGCAATTGTCTAAACAGTAGCCCAATTAAAATACATGGTCTCTTATAATAACCTCTATAAACTGGCCCATTCCTAAAGAAATGTAATTTGGTTTTAATTCATGACACTCCATGTGGTTATCCAAAAATAACGCCCAATAAAACCCCAATGTATCCATGTTCTTTGTTCATGATGTCTACCTTCCCTGTAACAGTTGTTTCAGTAAGACGGCTTCCTAGGCAAACTTTACTTTGTCTAACAAATCATCTCGTCTGCAGAGATGTATATTTAGATCCAGCTCCAACAGTTTGGTCCCTGAACTAAAGAAGTACTATATTTGATGTAGGAGATGTTGTCTTGCATCTAATTTACTTCATTAAGTTTAGGATTACAAACCTTATGCCTGCCTGGCTAATGACGAAGTTTGACGAGTGATGGTTTTGCATAACTGAAGTAAATCGGCAATTAAATCAAAGTTCTCTCCGTTGAACTTCATAGTTGCTTTTCGGCACATTTAAAAGTTGTTTTTCCACACGGTATGAAAGAGTAAGTGTTTTCCCTCGGGGGTTTTGCCCTGTCTATGTATCAGTGCACATTGACACCAATCCAACACTGCATCAGTGAAAGGAAACCTCTTGCTAATTGTAAACAGGAGGGAGAGGTGAGCACTCTGCCGAGCAGAACACAGATCTCTCCTCTGTAGAGCCGCAAAGTGAAACACTGATTAGTGACGCTACATTACTCCGCTTTGTCCAAGGGCAACTGTTTCATATCAGCTAACTGTCGGAAGCACAGACGCTAACCTCAGCACTCATAAATGTCCTGCAGCTGGTTGTGTGATGGACGTTTTAATAGAAGAAATAGTGATTGTATTCAAATCACAGTCAATAATATATTAAGGAATAATTAGTAAGTAGTTCAGTAGTCCTTAAAATGGAGATGAAGCACTGAGGCTGAATACTGTAATGTGTGAGGACATTTACACAATATGTATTTATGTTAGTATCGGTCCTCAGAGGAAATCGCTTCTCTAACCTGAACCAATCAGGGCCCTGCATTCTGCACCAACACACACACAAAGCACAAATATAACAGAGTCCATCCTTAATGTCACATCGCCCTTTCCATCTACTTCTATTGTTACGCCTCTTTTCAGTGAGCCCTTTATCTCATTCTAAGCCATCACCTCTTTCTGAGCTGTCACACCCTCATATTCCTTTTAAGCCGCTTCACCCATTAGTTTAATTATCTCTTCTTCGGCTCGAGGAACTTCAACTAAGCTATGAACTTCCACACCTGACTATTAGAGAAGGCACGCTGCGACCACTTCCTCAACTCACCAGCGAGAGAGTCATTAAATCATTTGAGTCCAAGTGGAAACCGTAAACTCCAGATGATGTTCTCTTTGTCTTTGTCAATCTGAAGTGCATTTAGTTATAGTAGAGTGAAATACACGTCATGCTCGTCTTTTTCTCATGGTTCAAAACTCACTTTTTTCTGCTTTGGTTGTCTTTTTGTACAATGACTTCTTACCCCACAACTCTTCAAACACATTCAGGCCAACTGACAAACTAGACAGTTGCATACGGCAGCAGGTCTCACGGTACATCATTTATTGAGCCATTAACGGGCCATAAATAAACGTCCTTTCCACGCTTCCCATTCATTGTCTATGTAAACAGCCGTGTAATGCATTCTGATAGCGTGACGGTTCGATTTGAGAGACGGGGCGTCGCCTTGACCGCTCCTCATTTGCATAAAGTTGAGGTCTAGACTACTTTATGTAAATCAGGGGCGTCCGACGCGACTCGCCGCCTCTGGAAACTCCAGAGAAACTTTTAAACTAAGCGTTGTCGATCCAAAATAAAGACATATTTCATCAACGCGTGGCTTATCGCTCGCATAAAATGTTTTCAGAAACACATTTCGGTGAACTACTTTCGTGAAATAAGAGAAGAATGTTTCCGGACGAGCTGCCATGTTGTTTCCGGGTTGAAAGCTGGGAGCAGCAGGGAGCGAGGGAAAGCGTTTGTCCAATCGGGTGCTTAGTGTCTAGTGTCTAGTGTCTAGTGTCTAGTGTCTAGTGTCTAGTGGCAGCCCATCAAGCGTCCAATACTGGGAAGGGAGGCGATCCCTCGCGATAAAAACACCCTGTGGATATGTACTGTAAGGCACAGTGGAGCTTTGAGCTAATTGCTAACATCAGCATACAAACAATGACAATGCTAACATGCAGATGTTAAGCATTAGTTAAGCAATAGTTACCATATCTGAGTTTAGGGTGTTAGCATCCCAACATTTGCTAATTAGCACTAAACACAAAGTACAGCTGAGGCTGATGGGAATGTTCTTGGTTTTGCGTGTGGTCATAAATGATGCTGGCGCTAGGGGAAAAGTTAGACGATTCCTAACGTGATTGCAATCCTTCCTAAGGGCCACATGAAGGTGTGTACCACATTTCATGGCAAACTGTACAATAGTTAATGAGACATTTCCCTCAAAACCACAAATATGAAGCTGCTGGTGTCTTCAGAGGGGAAGTCATTAGGACACGTCCTCCGAGGACCCGGGGATGTCTGTACGAAATGTTTTGCCCATCCATCAGGTGGATGTGGACCTATTTCCCTGGATCAGGTGAAGCTTTGACCTGCTGGTGGCACTAGAGGAGAAGTCAGGGGATCACAGAAGTCAGTAGGATTCATCCTCTGGGCGTCTCGGACATCTGCACAGAATTCCGTGGTAATCCATCCAAGAGATATTTTCAGTCTGGACCAAAGTGGAACAGCAGGCCATGCAAGCTAGCTCGGCTAAAGATGCCAAACACATCCCAAACATTACAGAACCGATTGTGTCACCGCTCTCGCATAAAGCATCTGGACATCAGATGGGCGGGGGGGCGGCGGTAGATGCCTGCCAGAGGGCCCTCG
>CAKALG010033366.1:0-10058 GCA_916700815.1 Helicolenus hilgendorfi | reverse complement strand
AAATTCTCAACTGTGTTTCGGCTTCGGGCGTCTTCAGTGGCGTCATCGGTTGATGTCGACGATACAAGCCTCGATTCGCGCTTCAGTGAAAACCTCCTGGATTACTCGACACGCACTCCGAAGCCTCGGAACATCACATAACGTCACTAGTATGCATAATTATAATGTTTTTATTGTTCAACAGAGGGCATTTTGGTAGAGACATAAAAAATATGACAATAGAATAGAAATAATTTTGTACATCACTTTTTAGTTGGACGTTTTGTTAAAAACATGAAAGGTTCTTAGACGATTCTTAGTTTCAGGTTATTGAAATTATTGAAAACACAGTTATGAATATATACTGGACTGGACCTTTGTTTTTTTGTTGTTGTTTGTTTTTACCTTCGCCGAGTTAGCCCTTAGGCCTAATGACATAATTCTTTATTATATTGCATTGTCAGAGTACATCGGCTATTCTGTGTAACTCTCACCCGTGCTTCTATAAAGAAGATGATTAATGCATACTATATATAAAAAGTGACCTCCACATAAATCTCTAAAGTTCTCACAACCATTACTTCAGTGTCAAACTGAGGATGAGTTTCTCCTTCTGAATGGTTGGTCAAAGGAAATTCATGCTGACCCATTTCACCATGGGGTGTCTAACCTGTTAAATCTGCTCTGGCCTAAATACTGTATGTAGAGAGCATCACTAAACTCCAGCCTTCTCAGCTGATCACAAGGCGGAGGCCGGGCTGCTGTGCCCGTGACTAACAGCAAATGACCCCTGGAAGCCATAAACGCCGGTTCCTCATGTGAGCACGGGCGGATGGAGGTGTGGACTGACCTTGTTTTCACCTGTTTTAATGACGAGTGTTCATCCAGGAGAGCCAGCTATCTGTTAACTGCTGCTCCCTCTGATGTGGGGAAGGGCATTATCAAAGGGAAGCAGAGTGAGAGAGGGACATTAAAGAGGTAACGCTCCAATGGACAGAGAGGGATACTCATTAAGAGACAGACATGGACACATTCAGATGAGCCAACATGAAGGAGAACTCCAGATTAATTCAACCTGGGTCTTATTTTTTGTAGTTTTTCTCCTCATTTCTCTTGGTCATAATAACTTACGAACCGTTTGTATGAGAATACGTTGAATAATTCCAACACAAACAACATTCAAATGCCTTACTGCGTTTATGTTTGCTATACTATCCAGTTAAATTACATTAATTTATCCCTACATCGTAAAAAGCCACACAACACCCGACCTACCCATTATCCATTACCCCGTACTTATGCTGCCTCCTACTCACACGCACCGACACATGGACACCTGACAGTCCTCTATAATTTAGGACAAAGAAGGAAAATGAGGGTCCCATTGAGAAGCAGGTGGGTGGGTTGAACTAATGAGTGAGCCTATTGTGGCGGATTACCAAGCCGTCACGGTGCAGGATCACAGTGAACTGCTCATCCCCGCGCTCTCACGAACGGCCTCAGATGCTTGTTACACACTCCTCAAGTGCTGACAGGTACGAGGCCTTTGGCATGTATCAGTACGCTCACCTTCCCCCCCGCCCAGTGCAAAACCACCAAAGCTGCAATTAAAGGAGGCATTTAAAAATGGCCGCACTCTGTCAAGCCACAATTAGAAAATCATTCTCTCTCTCTCCCTTCCTTTGTGAAATTTCCTGAAAGCCCTGTGAGACGCAGACAGCCGATGCTCTAATGTTACCATGCATCCATGACCAAAACCACACACACACATGATTGAACACATTTTTCTTCTACAAGCGAACACACACACACATACACATGCTGCTCCTGTAATGCTGTTTTGCCAACAGCATCACAGGAACAACTGATGACACTGATGACAGAAAGAATGGAGCAGTGCTGACAGGACGGCAGGCGGTGAACACACGCCATGAAAAATGATACAGCCTTCATGGCAGCGGTACCTCCGGCAGGTGGTATGACAGATGCTGCATGCATTCATATAGTTAAGCTTCTTTCTTCGTATTAAAATGCGTACTATATGTAGGCTAATCATAGTCGGCGATGCAAATAGATGCAAACAAGTGTGGACGAGAGGAAGGAGGAAAGGATAGAAGCAGCAGAATGTTGACGTGGATGGATATGGATCTTTTTTTCTGTATTGATTTGCGCTCACCCTCTGGCACTGAGAGGTGTTTTGAAGCTATTAGAAGTCCATAGATTATCAATTCCAACCTTTTTTTGACATATCCTAACCAATAACATCAATATGAAATATTTCTTCACTTATAGGAGAAATGTTTTTACAATGAGGAAGATATATGCAACGTGTCCTACAGCATCCTTCTTCCATCTGTATAGCGACGCCTCCTCGCCTCAGTCTGGGAAAGTAGATTCAGATGTCACCTCAGATATGTGCCTCGTCAGTATTTCTGTTAATTTCTGAGATAATTACTACATTACCATTTAGGTTGGATGATGAATAGATATATGTGTGAAGTGGAGTTCAGTGGCGGTTCTAATGTAATAGGGCTATACAGCATCATGATGGAGGTACTATATATAGCTGTCACCCTGCTGCCTGGGGGTTAGGGGGTGGTGTGCCTCTATGGAGCCCTTCTAGTAGATAAAACACTATGAAGTGCCCCTTCAGTTGAGAAAATGTGATAAAGTGCCCTTTAGGTTGCCCGTCCAGTAGAGAAAACACAATGAAGTGCCCTCGAGGGTGCCCTTCCAGTGGAGAAAACACAATGAAGTGCCTTCTAGGGTGCCCTTCTAGTAGAGAAAACACAATGAAGTGCCCTCTAGGGTGCCCTTCTAGTAGAGAAAACACGATGACGTGCCCTCTAGGGTGTTCTACCAGTAGAGAAAACGTGATGAAGTGCCCTCTAGGGTGCACTTCTATCAGAGAAAACTTGATGAAGTGTCCGTTATGGTGCCCGTAGTAGAGAAAATGCAAGGAAGTGGGTGCCCTTAAAATTGACACAATGTGATACAGTACCATACAGGCTGGCATAGAAAACATTCTGTGCGCTGGTGTTGCAGGTTTGATATAAAATATGTTTTTCTAAATGTTTTACAGTGAGGGGGAACACTGTATGTGTGTTTGGCCTCCACAGTGTCACATCATCTTCTTTCAACTTCATCTGCAGCGACGCCTCCAACCTCAATCTGGGAAAGTAGATTCAGATGAACCTTAGATGTGGCAGATAAGTGCCTTGTCAGTGTTTCTGTTTACCATTACCATTACCATTACCCTTTAGGTCAGATCCATATGATATATGAAGTTGTTTATTTAGAGTTCAGTGGTGGTCTTGTGGATAAATGTGGGGGGAAAAAAACATTGCTGAATGAACTTTTATGTCCTTGGACACTTATATAGACTACTAGAAATTTGCAAAGCTCTCCCATAATAACAATGCTGGCGGGCCTATTAATGCTGCGTTCACGTCACACGGAAGGAACAGATTTGCCATTTGCCAGCTTATAAAACCAACATCCAAGTTGTAACTCCGACCAGCTGATGGATGTGCTTTTTCCCATCGCTCTGATAAACCCAACTTGGCTTCACATGATGGAAATGTCAGAAAGGAAACAAAACAGGGGTGGCTTGCGTCAACCAAAGTGAACCATTAAAAGGTAAATAAATCCTTATTTAACTTCTCTGTTGTCACTCATTTGGGTTTCTGGTAATCTTCCTCTAGTGCCTATCTGACCTGCATACTTTACGGCTGTGATATTGAAGCTGTTTAATGTCTGAGTGCTGTAATTAGCATTTATTTTGGGGTAAACAGCACTGCACTTGGCTTCGACAGAGCTGCAGGAGATGACCGTGACTTTAAAGGGACTCGATGAGTGAGACCAATTAAATCCAGGGTCAAAAAGTAAAGATCAGAGGATGTGTCACTTCAAAAGAAGAGCAAAAAACTGCGCAGACGTTGTTGATGTTATAAGGATAGTTTCATTTGCACTGACATATTTAGTTCCACCAAATAGAGAAAAAAAAAAGTATTGAAAGTCAAAAGAATTTACAGTAAGTTGTTCCAGTCGTCGTAGATTTTCTCCTCTAGCTGCGGTTGTGAAAAGTCTGTATATATATCGAGTCTGGCCTGTCACTATATTTCACCCCAAGAGAAATCTAATAACCTGTATATATGCTGTATATTGTTCAGGTTTCTCATAAAAGCATTCCTCACTGGGATAAGCTTTAATGGCTGTTATTTATATTTGGTCCGGGCAGGTTTATTCTGTGCAACCTACAGAAATCATTACACTTCCCCTTGGGAAAGGCTTTAGCAACGCGTGTTTCACCCTGGCAGATGACTCAGCGATAATGTGCTCCCCCCCTTTATCGGTTTTTCCTTTGGCGTTATTGGTTACCTTCTACAGGGGTCATTAAAAAACAACTAGGGGAAACAGACAGAGGCCACATACAGTACTGGAGTTTCTTTAGGAAGGACTTCTGATGATTGAACCGACTGAAGCCGAAGGAGAGAAACACTAAAGAGCTATTAAGTATTTAACAGTTGCAATGGATATTCACACGTTTGGCTCCATTGTTGACGGACTGGAAAGAGATCTTAATCTTGTAAAGTTATCAGGAAATGAAAAGCGTTTGAAGCGTTATCAGGGAACGATATCAGACAGAGACTGTCAGCTGAACTGGAATAATACCCAGATGGCTCATTGGCATTGACATGATAGTACGAGCACATGTGCCTGTATGTACAAAAACATCTGTCCAACAGAAAGCAGAGCGTTTACATGGAAATACTCCATGACATGCGTACAAGAAGCTTTGTAAAATGTCTCATCTCTTTCCACGGCATCTCTCAAAAAGACTCGGAGCCACATAAAACACGGGATCGTTTTGATTATACTGACTTAACTATATGGTCCATAAAATCATAGTAAAAGATGCTGCTCACTGAAGCATACACAGTGTTTCAAAAGTGATTAGGTGAGGGCTCAAAAAGAGGTGATGGAAGAGAGAGTAATCTTCGTTTTAACGGCAAGAATGATGAGCATGATGAATTTTTGAGGGGCTACCCGAAGTACAAAGAGGATCAAACAGAGGTCTGACCACATGGCTCTTCAGTGTGAAAGGCAAAACAATACAATGGGCTTTTATGAGGAATGAAAATGAGCAAATAAAATAAATTAAGACTTAATAATATAAAATAAAAATAGAATATGTTGTGGTTACAGTACAAAAATACCCCCAAACGTAATAAAGCAGTGGTAAACAGAAAAACATTGATTTAGAAGAGGTTAGATTCGGAGCAGACCTCAGATCTCCCAGAGGCTTGTTCCAGATTTGCGGTGCAGAGAAACTAACGACTGCTTCACTATATTTTGTTTTAACCCTTGGAAGCTGAAGCAATCCCAGATGACCTGGAGAGGCCTGGAGGGTTGGTAAAACCGGAGCAGATCAGAGAGGTATTTTTGGGCCTTGAGTATTTTTAACATTCAAGATACAAAGAAGAAGAAGAAGAAGTCACAAGTAAACAAGCAAGAAAGTATGAACAGCGTTTGAGAAAATGTTTGTTTGCATGTTTCACATAGTTTAAGTCAAACTGAATGTGGGTGTGTGAAGGCCGGGTTACTTAGTAGGAACTCTATCTGCATCAATCTGAATGAGCTGGAGCTGTCAGATCGCTATCAAGGCCTAGAATAACATTAAGATAGCGTGCCACAGATCAACGTATCCTCATTCAACAGCTCACATGATATCTTATCTTATCTTAAGTTGTTTTGTTACTTTGTTTTTCTTGCATTTTCCTAGGAGTGACCAGCAACACGAGCAATAAATGGCCCTGCGGTGTTCAGGCAACAAAACTACTTGGTTAGGTTTCGGGAAAAAAATCGTAGTTTGGGTTCAAATAACTACAGAAGTGGTGTTACTTAAAGGTGCAGTGTGTAGGATTTGGTGACATCTAGTGGTGTGGTTGCAGATTGCAACCAACTGAGTACCCCTCCGCTCACTCCTTCCTTTCCAAGACTGCGGTAACGTGAGCCGCTGAGTGCAAAACCGTGGTAAACTGCAAATTAGTTTCAGGTGATTATGCACTAATGAAAACAGTTATGAATATTATATTCAATTTCTGCTAATAGATCCCTCAAAACGTTACACATTGTTCCTTAAAGTACGGAAGTTTCGTAATAAATAAGTCAACATTTAGGATAAAATAACTACGGAGGTGGAGCCACTTAAGTAAAGAAGTTACGCGCCAAATAAGTCAACATTGACTTTTGATTTCACTCAGGATATGAACAATGATCTCCAGGTTAAAAGTCTAGTATTTTGTCGCTCTACGTCATCTCCTGGCCCATGATTACATGGATTACATACAAATTGATTACTTGGGTTACATATGAATTGTAGTGCATTACTTTTCGTAGGTATCGTTACAAACAGTGCATGAGAACAGCCTGCACAGATGTAATGTTTTCCATTATTTGAGGTGGTAAAAGCCTGCAGAGAATGAACAGAAGAGGCCCAGATACTGACCCCTGAGGAACTCCATATTGTCGTTCACTCAAATATATTATGATGTAGTTTCAGTCTTCGAAGTAATTTAGCACTTCTGTCTTTGGAGTTATCAATATGAATATCAAAGTCCCCAAGAAATATACGTACACACAGTCCAAATCAATATCTCAACCTCTGATCTCATTCACTATAACCTCATTCATTAGAATGAAATTTGGGAGGGGCTGATTAAATAAGAATATGGTCTAAAAAGGTTTGAGTTAAATTATTAAAATCAATATATATGGTCATTAACGCATGAATTATTCACTGGATTTCCCTGCAAATTACATTTAATGAAGCAAAATCTAATAAGCTAGAAAACAGACTGAGGAGTGCGGCTGATAAGGAACTGAGTGGGCGTTCGTACGCAGCACCTCTGAGAAATAATAAGGTGCATATTGGGGGGTAGAGCTGAAAGGGAAAGAGCAACAGAGACACAGGTGGAGCATATGAAATATATTACTGCTGTCATGGAAAGCCAGGGAAGCTCCAAATTGAGGTTTTTATTTTTAGCCTTTACTTGAGAGACAGGCTGTGATTGGTGGGAATCTTTATACCTGTGTGGTATTCAGACATTTTAAAGGATGTAATGACACACAAATATGTTGGCATTGCTGTTTTTTGCTGCACAACAATATTGCGTTCATTCTATACCGATGTGTTTATTTTGTGATTGCAATTCAGAGGTGCAGTCTGACAGGAAATCATTGACATTCACGCACCTGGTCCACCTCCACCACCTGCCACTGCTGGCAACTGAACACACATCTGTCAACACTGCTCACATTCAGACCGGGGCCATAAAACTGAAGTGATACTTGCGCCCGAGCTGAACATTGTGTTTGTGCTTCAACCATCTTGTTTTTTTATTGTATTGACTCATTCGCTGAGCTCCATTTAATAGCCTAAAGAAAAACACAAAGCACCGTTTCAAGTTTAAAGTCATTTTATCAACACGGCCGTGTGTGAGCACACAACACCAATGAAAAAAACAGGTACACTTCTATGTACAATACAACCCTTCACAAAGTTAAACTCTTGTACTGTAATAAATAAATAAAAGCACAAACATATATACATAAAATCACATTAAAATACTGCCACTGCCTTAGTGTCCCGTTAAGAAACTACAGTACAACAGTAATTAAATTCATCTTTTATAGTGTCTGTAAAAAGCATCAAGAGACACTGAAAGCATTGGCACAGGGAACTCTTTACACATACAAATGCCCATAAGAGATAATATGTAAATACACTATGTGAATATTCAAGTGTAATAGTTTAGTGTTAAGCATGACAGCATCAATAAGGCCAATGTCTAACTGTTCTGGGTGCTTGTGAAGATAATTTTGTATAAAGTAAAGATGGGTTTTTTATAAAGTAATGACAGAAAATAAAGTAGATTAGTGGTGTACAGTCATGCTAGCAGCTCTGTGAAGCTACACTAAGCTGCACTTACTCATGCTAACGTTAGCATTTAGCTTAAAGCACCACTGTGTCTTAGTGGTGCTTTAAGCTAAATGCTAACGTCAGCATGCTAACATGCTAACAATGATAATGCTACCATGCTGATGTTTAGCATGTATAATGTTTACCATGTTCACCATCTTACTTTATGTAGTTAGCATGCTAATATTTGCTAATTAGCACTAAACACAGCATAGGTTGATGGGAATGTTTTTAGTTTTTAGGCTACAGAGTGGTGCAGGGATGACGTATGTTTGTAGGTCAACCAGGAAGTTAGCATCGCACTGGTTCTCTCGACAAAAAGCCAATGGGATTTTTTCATTGGGTTTTAGTTTATTGCAGTAAATAAGCTTTGTGGCAAACAAACGTTTATGATACTTTTATGATACTACGTTTTGTTCAGCAAGATAATCTTCGCAATCGCCAGAAGTAAAAAGCTAACATGAGGCTATAAAACTACAACACGGTCGCATGACTTCACGTCACCACCGCGAAGCTAAAGGCGGACTAGTGTTCAGCGTGATGACGTTAAGTAGTCTAATTTAACCACTTAACCAAAACCGCCTTTTTTAAGGCACTTAAAAGCTTCAAAATTCGCGAGTGGGATATTTATTGACGTATTTTATGTCGTAGAACAAAACATTAAAATCTCTTAAGCTTGTGTTAACCACAGACCTTATTTTCAGGCATTAAAAAAAACCCATTTAATTCAAGACGAGGGAACCGGAAGTGCTAAAATGCTAACTCATTTCCGGGTTTTAGGTTCCTGCACCACTCTATTGGTCATTAACCAAAGACGAATGAATTGTTTGACCTGAAGATGTTTCTAGATAAACAGTTTAGGGATCACCAAAGTGATTATAATTCATCCTGAAGGCGACATGACTGACCAAAATTCATGACAATCCACTCAACAGATGTTAAACCCATGGTGGCGCTAGAGGAAAAGTCATAGAATCACCAAAACTATAAGGGTTTATCCTCCAGGGACCATGAATGTCTGAACAAAATTTCATGGCAATGGACCAAAGTGGTGGACAGACTGACCGGCGTTACCATCCCTACAGCCATGCTGCTAGTGTGTAGTCAGAAATTTGTGATGGGAATTGTTGTTATATAATTACATTAATGTTTACGACTATTCAGCCCAACATGTTTTCCTTTTTTTCCCCCACTACAACTTTCTTCCACTCTTCACAGGAACAAACTGCTTTCTCAGGCTTTTGCGGTTGAACGTCTGATAAAATTGATATATTAGCGCAGCTGCAACATCTCTCTTAAAACCACATCTTATTTCTCTTAACAAGAAAAACGTGCTTCAGATAAAAAAGAAATAAATGACGGCTACAGGGCGGCGAGTCTGGAAAAAAAAACGTGGGACTGACGCCGTCGCACCTCATCTTTCAATCCTAATGCTTTTGTGCTTCGCGTTATGCTCGGCCTCGTACATAAACAGAGCCTGTCTGATAAATGAAAGAGGGGCAGTTTGCTCCAGACAATCACCCGCTGGAGAGATACAACCTGATGTTTTGCTTATATTGGGTTTACGCCTTTTCTCCTCATTTGGTGGTAAATTTAATAAACGTAACGCTCGAGGGACGAGATATATGGGGGGCCTGAGAGAGAGAGGAAGGCGGCGAGGGAGGGACAGTGAGAAGCAGAGAGGGAGGAAAAAGGTGTAGCTGCAGGGATCCAGTCAATAAAGACCACACACACACACACACACATGCACACGCACACACACAAAAAACAGAAAATAAAGAGACACCCACAGGTGCCTTGAGCTTAAGGTGCATGTGAGATTGAGTCTGAAACAACCTTTTTTATCTCGGTTTATCTCTCCGTGCTTCCAGTAACTTTACAAAAACAATCTTTCAAATATATATAAAAAAAAAAAAAAAAAAGCACAACAAAAAGAGAAAATGTTTTTTCTGAAGCAAAAACTCTGGATCCAATCCCGATGCTTCGTAAATGTCTTTTTTTTTTTTTCCCCAAGTGCTGGGTTGAGTCTGAAATGAATCAACATTCAGAGGTACACGATGGTTTCCTCACCGCCCTCCTCGCCACCGCTGTCAGT
>CAKALG010033351.1:0-10131 GCA_916700815.1 Helicolenus hilgendorfi | reverse complement strand
GCCTATTTGATGATAAGGTTTTGGCACGGCATCACCCACATTGTTTTAATCTGCTGTAGGGCTTCGGGTGGTGAGATATGAAAGAGAGCCAAGAGTGAGGGAAGTAAAGGAAGTGACGGGAGAGAAGAGAGAGAAAGAGAGAGAGAGAGAGAGAGAGAGAGAGAGAGACAGAGAGAGAGAGTCAGTCGGGTTTTATTGGGAGGTTTTAGTCTGACCATTCATCTGGTTCCAATCACTGCACCTCTCCTCCTGCCTCCTGCTGTCAGACATGCCTGAATGTAGGACAGGAACCGGGATCAGCCATTCTGTTTGTTTACGTGTGTGTGTGCGTGTGTGTGTGTGTGTGTGTGTGCGTGTGTGTGTGTGTGTGTGTGTGTGTGTGTGTGTGTGTGTGTGTGAGTGTGTGTTCAAATGGAGTGGTAAGGAGCTGGTTTGCCAGAGGATGTGTGTTCTGGTGTATGTTCGCATAGTGGGAAGTCTTCTTGTGTGCCAACTTACAGAATGTGTTATGTGGGCGAGCGAAGGGGGTTTCCAAATGTTAGTGTTGCCCGTATGCCAGTAATATCTACAGTCTACAGTAATAAGACGAAGGAAAAGCAAACAGAAAGGAATCCATCAGGTTTAGAGTGATTGTTTCTTAGTTAACTGGGCTCTGTCATTTTAAACATTAAAGTCTGTAGCCTTGCTTGCGGCCTGTGATTATTACACACTACAAAACAAATGTGTTAGATGGATGAAAAATGGAGAGACACATTTGGTATTGTTAAATTCTTACCACTAGTTGGGCAAAAACATTGCATCAATCCACAGCTACTTCTGCTGCATTCCTGTCATGTGAGATGGTCAGGAGATGTATATGTCTGGAGATTTTGTATTCAGTATTTCTCACCAAAAACATATTGTATAAATGCACGTGTTGAATGTGTTCCCATCCTCACAGAAGATTTTGCAAAGAACATTTTTAACATTCTGAAACCTGCTTTTAATATCTCAATGTTTGCTCCTCAGCAGTCTTCTTCTTTCATGCCTTTGCTGGTGCATTCGCAAACTGTCGATGAGTGGAACAGTGAGAAACTGAAATATGCAAATATTTTACTTAATTTAAAATAGCAATACAACAATTTAAAGTCATTCAATTACAAGTAAAAGTCATTTACTGCAGTTTGACCAACCAAGGCTACTGAAAACTCAAAAACACATCCAATTATGTGTGTTGTCCATCCGCTTCAGTGGTGGAACGTAACGAAATATATTTATTGAAGTGCTGTACAAATTTGAGGTACTTGTACTTTACTCAAGTATTGCCATTTTATGCTACTTTATACTTCTACTCCACTACATCTCAGAGGCAAATATTGTACGTTTTGAACTAAACTTTGCCGTGTGATGGTCTCTGCCTCTTCCAACTTTGGCGCTAGCAGAGGTTCTTGTTCCCACAATGCAGTGCCTATTTAAAAATACGCCTGCGAAAAATCAATACAGAAAATCCCTTCATATTAACACAGTTCATTGGCTCATATTTTTACGGACTTTTCTTAGGGTGTATATAAAAATCTAAATTAGCACAACCTGAAAGATGTACAGCAGTAAAATGCAACATATACTCATTAATGCAGTATTATTAATAAAAAAATGTAATCTATAATAGTTAGACAGTACTTTACTTTAAATACACTTTGCTGATTATATTTAGGTATTGAATGCAGGACTTGCAGTGGAGTAATTTCACCGTGTATTAGTACTTTTACTGCAGTAAAGGATCTGCATACTTCTTCAACCACTGGTCCAGTTACAGCTTCAGGGTGTCTTGTACTTTGTCTCTTATATTAACACTAACATGGCTGGTATATCATTCATTTACTGTATGTGGAGCGCTGTGGAAGACCTGTTCAAACCCTGCTGGGTCTAGTTCCTGTCCTGCTGTATCTCTCTGTGTGAGGAGAACAAGGTCCAGACCACCGGGGCTTTAATCCATCTGCTGAGAGAAATAGGCCAGAAGGAACTGAAATGTGACATTGAAAGGAAACACTTCTTCAGTTTGTGTGCTATGGGTTAGGAGCTGGATCTTTTCAGCGAGACAGAATAGTTTTCTTTTAACGGCCGTGTAAGAAACAACTCATCAAAGTTTTCAGTTCAGTTCCATGTTGCTCTAATTGCTGTGGAGCCCGGTCTGTTTTACAGCCGTGGATGGTCTAGTAGTTCATGGTGGTTGGTTGCGGTGCCATCCAGCCAACCTCTCCCAATTAGTCACATTTTCACACCGTGCTGTCCACAGCGTTTGGGTTTTGTTTTTAAAGGCTCTATACAAGTGGTTAAAGAACGTCTCTGTCGAGCTGCCCCACGGCTGTTACACCAGACTTCATTTAAAGTTTTAGATCAAGGAGCCAATCGAAAGGGGGTTTAATATAATTAACAAATAATTAATGATATGGAATTCAGGCATTGTCCCCTATTGAAACACCGTCTCAAGAATTGTTAGGAAGGATATGCCATTCATAATTTTAAAACGCATATTGACAGATCTCTATGGAGCCAAGAATGCGGTTTGGATTTACATTCCTATTTTTTATATTTAGTGTTTGGCCTACCTTTTGGTCCTTTGTTAAATAGATTTACTAAATATTTAACTTTTGATTTTACCGGATAAATCCTCTAAGGGGCAGTCATGTACAATAAACTCCTGACATTTATTAAGGTTCAAAAGCAAGCCTGCTTTGGAGAATATATATTTTTTAATGGTATTTTTTGGTATTTTATTTAAAAACAAAGCTGTGTTGTCTTCCACTTAGCTGCCAATTATTTCTGATTCAGTTCTTAAAGTAAATTGTCAACATTTCGGCAGCTAAAATAAATAAAATATGATGAAATTGGACAATCCTGAGGAATATCATGCATCCCATTAATGCATCCCTGAGTCTGTTTGTGCGGCATTAATGGATTCTGTAAGTCACCGTGAGATGTGTAGAGATCAGCAGAGATTAAACACCTTCTGAAAGCAGAGGTAGTGGAAGAACGATCAGACGGTAAGCGTGAGAGTTTCTCATAACAACTTACAGTACACGGTATACTTGTTTTATTTTCCTGTTTAGCATCTTGCAATCCCTAGAGTACAAGGCTCTATCTGTATAGTGTGCTATTGTTGCACAGGTAATGCATTAAGCCGGGAAGTGTTTCATTCTCACAGGCCAAAGCGATTGCAGTTGTCGCGAAAAGACATAAAGGATGATTCATCGTGAGCGCTAGTTCCCCTGCCCCTCATCAAGTGTTCAAGGCTGCAGTGAAATGATTGCGTGCCTCAGAGAGCAGCTAATGTGCAGGGAAACAGGTAGAGCAGCCGGGCGGCGAGACGTCAGATAACATAACATATACATGCATTATTCACTGCTTGTCAGACGACGTCTCTGTAAACTGGCAAACATTCACAACTAATTATTAAAACAAAAACAATGCATGGCATCATTCTTTGGAGGTTGTTTGAGCAAATGTTGGAAATGAAAACAACCGGTGCAGTAATTCTTTCATCGCCGCCGCTTTTCTTTCTCACTGCTCACTCTTTCTTTTCTTTTTCTCAGACAGTTTTCTAAAAGTCATCTTTTCATGCCGAGGTATCTCAAAAAGTTACAAGTGGATTTAGCATTTTGTGTGCTGACGGGAGAGTTTGAGCTCTGCACCAATAGTGCAGTAGGTTAGTGTTAGCAGAGGCTTGTGCTCTGTTTAGTGCTTTCTAATTTTGGTTGTGTCTGTTTTCCATTTTGGGTCATGAAATGATGACATTTCCTTTCCTGTTCCTCATCGTCCTGTGCAGTGTGGTGCAGTGTAGCAATGCTCTCTGCAGCGTGCTGTGAGGGCAGGTTGCCAGATCTTGGCTGACACAGAATCTTGTTGGTTGATATGCTGCAGGTGAGTCCGTGGTGCAATCTGCTTTACAGTACAGACAGTGTGTGTTGACAGACGCTGTTCGTGTCCCATGCATCACGTTACAATCAGCTGTACGATCACACAACACTTTTTTATCCAGTCAGCATTAGGGGTATTCGAGAAAGACACGCAGAATGTCCTTAAAGTGGTGTGCTATTAATAAGCTATATCCCATGAGATCAGGTTGTTATGTGTGGATTTGGTCGGATTAGATTGTGAGTATTAATCAAGGTGCACAAAGACAATACAAGATAAAATAAAGCTATTAGGTATTGCTTTTTTCTTCTACAGAGGATAGGCACAAGAGGTGGGGGAATCATCCAAATGAGGCTGCACAAAGCGATTATTGATATTTTTATACTTGTGTCTTAGATGAGAATAGTTCTCTCAGAACCATGTCTGTTTGCAAATGTACATAAACAACGGAATAAACAATCTCCAACCAAAAGATGCATTTAAATCAGTACCAAAAATAACTTTTAATGGCTGTAAAGCAGACATTTATCTTTGGCTTTAGAGTTATAGAATAACAATGTTTGTGCAGGTGCAACCCTGAAATGTGTATGTAACTCTTAAGCATAAAAACGACCCCAAATCAGAGGTGAAATATAACGCATGCATGAAATAGAATATACCTCTTTTAATAAAAGAATGCACCACCAACAGGATGGAGAAATAAACTATTAGAAGATCAAGGAAAAGTGGTCTTGGAGGGTGTTGTTCTTCCTGAGATCAGAGCGTTCTGTGTTACCCGCCTCAGAGCTCAATCGATGTGCTGACTTGCATACGAGCAAGCGGGCAGGAAGGCGCTGTGACTTACACTGGTTTGAAGGGTAACTGGGCCCTCTGCGTCCCGCTGGCCTCCCACTGCCACTATAATTGGTCCACTGAGAAGTCTACAGGGAGGAGCAGGAGGGAGTTTACTGGAGCACAACTCACCCCAGGGCTTCTTCGCAAAAACAAAGCTCTCCACGCCACTTTTACCAACAGGCTGCGGACAGTTTGTGGCGATAATCGTGTGAATGCACGTATGCCACATGCACGCACACACACTAACACAGAAACAAACACATTTTCATAATCGTGCACACACATATAGCTCATTCAACACGTGTGCTTCTTTGTATCTTACCTGTATACATTCTACAGCTAATGGACACAGTTATAGATGTCTTGCATGTATGGAGTCAGTTCAGTCTCAATATTAATGAATGCATCATGTATAAATGACTCCACAAAAATATTGTTAAATGCACACAAATTTGTATCATTGTATATAAATGTAAAAAAAAAAATAAACACATATGAAACAAATAAGGTTCATAAATATATTTCTGATGCACACACAAATATTTCTTATTTTAAATAAATGCAATAAAAAACCACAAATATATGTATTTGAGAGTATTTGCAATTTTCATCAAAAACAAAAACATACGTTTGTTTTTTCATCATTAAATTCACTTCTGGGAATTTTGGAGTCGATAAATCAACTGTGTGGATTTCTAATATTGGCAGTTTTACAAAAAAATAAATGTGTGAATCCTCCCGTGTGTATTCATTAATACTGAGACTGATCTGACTCCATATGCATGCACATGCTCAAACACCACCACACACATGCCTGTCGATACAAACATACAAAGCATTAACTTCATCTAACACACATACAGAGTAAAGACAGAAACTCAAACAATCTCAATCATGCACAGATTCTGGAGACACACACACACAATAGCAGCATCAATTTAAACTCAAGCACATGCACACACTTTGCGGCCGTCCACACACACACACACACACACACGTCCCTGTTCTATCATCCCTCTCCCACAGATGTGTCCAGCCAGCACATCACAGCCCATACAGTTGATCAGTGTCCAAGGAAGGATAAATAAATAAAAGAGGAAACAATGGGAAGCTCAGGCTTTCATCCTCAGCCTCTTGGTAATTCCAGCCCAGTCAGCAGTGCCAGTGTCGCTCTGTGTACTGCTGCGGTTGGTAAGCCGATATCCCCTCTGGATCTTACCCATTGTACCATGTATCCCTTTTATGTTGGGGGGCTTATCATCAGTGTAACCTGCGTCAGACTGCGGGGTTGTGTGTCTGTGTCTGTGTAGGTGAAATTTCCTCCAATCACATTCACAGAAAAGTATCCGTTTGTTTTTCTTATTTATACTTCAAACTGTACTTTCATATTTCATATCTGATGCAGTGAAGATTCAGCTTGGATTGGTCTTTCTCTCTCCAGTTGTGCTGGGTATGCTGACAACAGGCGCCCAGACGGAGATGAAGAGGGTTGTCGGAGACAACGCGACGCTGCCCTGCCACCATCAGTTCTGGTTGGGTGATGACCCCACTCTTGACATCGAGTGGCTGTTTCTCAGGCCAACCAACAGGCAGAGAGTGGTGAGTGTTTAAATGTTTACTGAGGATGGAACACACTAGATAACAAGCTAATTCATTCGTTAGGGTTACAATATGGGAACCTTCGTTCTAACTCACCCACCTGTTTCACCTCCCCCACCAGGTGATCACCTTCTTTGCCGGACGGGTTTTCGACCCCAATGAAGCAGAACGTAGCCGCGTGGCTTTCGCTGGAGAGTACTTAAAGGGGGACGCCACTCTGCTGATCAGTGACTTGTCTCTAACAGACTCAGGAGAGTACAGCTGCAAAGTCAAGACTGGTGCACAATACCACTGGAGCACCATCAACCTCATAGTGCTGGGTAAGTGGCAGACAGCACTTTAGGGTGAAGAAGAGGGAAACACAGACGGAGGGAGAACTCATGAGAAGTGTCATGTAACCCCAGAGCTCTTATAGCTTCAGAGCTGTCGTTAAATGTAGTGCAGCACACTGTGGTATTCTGATAGACTGACAATTCTACTCGCTTATTATCAGGGGTCAGCAACCTTTACTATCAAAAGAGACGTTTTAGACAAAAACAAATCTGTCCGGAGCCGCAAAACATTTGAGCATTATGATGACGGTAACACAGTTTATAGTCTAAGTATATAGTATATAAGTCTAATGCAGTGAGGGCCAAAGAGACAATGTACGACGGAGTATTAGGGCTACATTGGGAGAAAAAAAATCAGAGATTTACAGAATAAAGTCAGAATATTATGAGAAAAAAAAGTCATATTATGCAAATAAAGTCATAAGTTTCAGAGAAATAAGTAGTATATATTTTATTTTTTTCTCGTAAAGTTATGACTTTATTCTCATAATATTACGATTTTTTTTCTTGTAAACTTTTTACTTTATTCTCGTAATATTACAACTTTTTTTCTCGTAAACTTATAAAATCTCCAATTTATTTTTTTCCTTTAATGTGGCCCTAATACTCCGTTGTACCATCGTACTATAGACCTAGAACAATGATAAATAAAAATGAAAATGTAAACAAAGAACAGTTATTCATTTCCATTTCCACTGGAGAGGAGCTAAAGAGCCGCAGGTTGAAGAGATCTGCCATTATGAACCGGTGGCCAAGTCTAAATCTAGTGTTCTACATATACTTTATACATAAAGATCTATTGCAACGGAAATCTATTCAACTCAATTCCACATGTGTACAGTAGGAAAACCCTCTCTGATTATATTTCAGCCTCTAATGCTATAGCCAAAGGAAAAGCACAAATCTGTTTTGGGGGGAAAAGGTGGATGTGGAAACGACGTGTCAGGATATCAGCTCGTTTATCCGATTGTCTATCTGCAGTAAAGCCGTCCAAGCCGCGGTGCTGGATGGAGGGCAAACTGTTGGAGGGCGGTGACGTTAAGATGAGCTGCAAGTCTGCGGATGGCTCCGATCCCATCCGCTACAAATGGGAGAGAGTACTGGACAAGGGCAAGTATATTGGCAAGCTGCCTTCACTGGCCCTGATAGGTAAGTCTACTCACACACTGGAGTATCTCTCAGTTATACCTCGACCTTTTTACTTTGATACCAATACAAAGTTTAAGCCAAAAAGAAAAAGAAAATAAAGGACACTAAGCAATGTGTCACCTCAGTGTTTCTCTTTATCAGCCTGGTAAGCAAAATACGACGGGGATTCAGTTCAAGAAGTGCAGGACTGTGTGGTCATATTTCAGCTCTTTGACTTTATTGCTTTTTCTGGCAGTCTGCTGCCATAAGCTAGAGCTTCTGTCTACTCCAATTCTTCAATTTCTGCTTTTTTTGACCACTCCTATAAGCTTAAAGTAGCCTATATAACTTCAGAAGATCATTTCAACTTGCATAAAGCATTTGGCATCTTTAAAAGAAAGAGTTTTTCATAATGTTTTCTGTTAAACTCAACAGTACAAACATTAATTCAATACAAATTCAGTCTTTTAAACCGCAGAATGAGCTGAACTCTTATATCCTGTTTTAATTTCTATCAGATTTGAAAAACCCCGAGATTGTGACATTGAAGAACTTGACCAAGGACAGCACCGGAATCTACAAATGCACCGCCAGGAACGATGTGGGAGACGAGAGCTGCACGGTGGAGGTCAAGATGCACTGTGAGTGGAAAAACCCTGAACCGCTGAACACTGACTTGGCAAAAAATCTGCACCTCTTGATTCAAAAGCGGAGGCCAGCTTGCGCACACATTTTTCTCACAGCATCAAAAATCCCACAAATGATTTTCGGTTTATACTTATACTGTGTTCACATGTGTGTGTAGATGTAAGGGGAATGGGTGTGGTCGCAGGGGCAGTGGTCGGCGTGTCCTTCGGAGTCCTCCTCATCATCCTCATCATCTGGTTGGTGTTCCGCAAAAAAGAGATGAAGAAATATGAAGAAGAAGAGACCCCGAATGAAATCAGGTATACAATGAGAGAGAAACGTTCTCTGCCAGCCATAATGCATTCATATCCCCCAGCCTGAACTCTTACAGTTTCATGATAAAGAAAGGAAACTAGTGGAGCTGTCAATCAATTCAAATATTTAATCACGATTAATTGCAAATTATTTGTTCAAAATTTAACTTAAAGGGAGATTTCTCAAGTATTTAATACTTTTATCAACATGGAAGTGGACAAATATGCTTCTTTATGCAAATGTATGTATATATTTATTATTGGAAATCAATTAACAACACAAAACAATGACCGATATTGTCCATTAACCCTCGCAGGTACTGCATTTAGCATAAAACAAGATGCTCAAATCATACCATGGTAAACTGCAGCCCAACAGGCAACAACAGCTGTCAGTGTGTCAGTGTGCTGACTTGACTATGACTTGCCCCAAACTGCATGTGATTATCATAAAGTGGGCATGTCTGTAAAGGGGAGACTCGTGGGTACCCATAGAACCCATTTACATTCACTGATCTGGAGGTCAGAGGTCAAGGGACCCCTTTGAAAATGGACATGACAGTTTATCCTTCATTATTTAGCCTCCTCCAAGCACCTAGTATGACATGGTTGGTACCAATGGATTTCTTAGGTTTTCTAGTTTCATATGATACCAATATTTTCACTCTAGCTTTAAAACCCTAGCCCGCTACACCCTAATAATCGTAAGTTGTGTTAATGGGTTAAAGAAATTAGTGGCCTTAAAACAAATTTGTGTTAACGCGTTGTTATTACGTTAACTCTGACAGCCCGAGAAACCAGCAATGTGTGTTGCTATATACAATATCGTCTTCAGAAGTGAGTCCTTGTCTCAGACTGCCAACTCACTTAGCACTAATATCATCAAAGCAGCATTTGAAGCAGTGAACTGTAGGACTCCTCCCTCCGATTCCAACAACGCTCCAACAGCAGGAAACCAGATCTTCATAGAGATGATTCCCTAAATGACTGAACAGTTTAACAACAGTTTAACTCTTCACTTAGTTATTTGTATGTTTTAACACAAGACTAAGCAATCATACTTTTGGCAATTGGTAAGTGTGAGGATGAATAATGGAGGCTGTTGGGGATTTCTCCCCATCAATAATGGAGCCAGTGACAGAGCAAGAAATAGGGTTAGTCTCCAACTAAGTAGTAAACACACAACTTGAGATTGTGTTTGTGTTTACTAGATACAATTTAAGACTAACATTTAACTTTATCTGCGCATGTCCACATGTTTATTTGATCTGTTGAAGGCACTCCTTGAAGTCATGCAACCATGTCCTCATTTCAGGGAGGATGCAGAGGCTCCCAAAGCCAAACTGGTGAAGCCCAACTCCCTCTCTTCGTCCCATTCTGGCAGCTCTCGCTCGGGCACCTCC
>CAKALG010033350.1:0-14253 GCA_916700815.1 Helicolenus hilgendorfi | reverse complement strand
CACACTGTATATATATGTATACACAAATTAACTTTACACTAATTTAAAAGAACTATAGCATCAGAAAACAGCATCATTTAGGTTTTGTTGGTGTCTGGTGAATTAAATGTATTAAAACACGTCATTTTTTCCATCCTATCTTTGTCACACTGTATTTATACATCCGGTGAGTGTACTGCCTTCAGGCTGTTGTACTTCTGTTGAAAGCAGTTCTTTTTATGTGAAACAGAACGGGAACATGGAGGAAAATATTTCCGATGGGAGAAAAACAAAAAAAATCGAGGATGGAGTTTTTCCACTCAGGTCAATGTACTTCCGGGTCACTGGTCACCATGGAAACGACAACAATGGAGCATTTCATTTTGAGCTTGGCCTTAAATATAAAGTCATTGACTACCGTTTCACATACGTGAAGAGAATACTTGGCACAAGGGAACATTTGCAGAAGGTAACAGTACTCCAGCCTGGAGGACTTCCATCAGACCGACCAGCTGCAGTACTCAGCTTCTGAGGGTCTATATGGATGTGAGCTGAACACTGAGAACACAGACTCTTGTGCAAAGGAAAGAGGATTGGCGCTAGTTTGAAGGAGTTGGATTCCCAAGGGAGTGTCATTAAGGCAAGAAAGACGTCTCAGCAGAAGGAGACACTGAAATTCATGCTGGGCTCCGTAAACTGAATCCATACAGCATTTCTGTTAATGGTGATGTCTCGTCAAGTAAAATGAGTGAGAGGAGGGTGAGAGAGAGACAGAGGAGGTGGAAGATGACTTCAAAAACAAATTCCTTCACCAAGCTAAGAACTGAATTGACCTCACTCAGGACCGTGCCAAAGTTGGCCCGCCATCAGGTTCAATTTGGCCCACCAGATGTTAGCGATTTTTATTTTTATTTTTTTTAATTAAAAGGCCCGTGGGATCGCCGGCGTTCCCAACAAACTTGATTGTCTTCTGGAGGCTGTAGCAGGCTCGGTTTTAGTATTACCATGTCATGTTAACTTCGGGAAGGCGGCAAAATAACGCTACGAACTTACACAAAATTTTAGCGAGGAATAACTGGCATGTCCATTTTAAAAGGGGTCCTTTGACCTCTGACCTCAAGATATGGTAGGTACCCACAAGTCTCCCCTTTACAGACATGCCCACTTTATGATAATCACATGCAAATTTTACTCCAAAACATGCAGTTTTTTGAATGCATTGTTATTTTCGCCTATTCTAAAAATGGTGTATTTGAATGTTTTACAAAGTTAAGAAAGTAATGTTTAAGTCAAGCCTGATGTTGCCTTTAACATAACAGAATGATCCCAGTCACTTCCACACAGTGAGGCATACAGCTCATTAATTAAACACTGGTATGATCGGTACTCGGTATCAGTCGATACCCAGAGCCCAGGTATCGCTATCGGGACTGAGAAAGTTGGATCGGTGCATCCCTACTTTGGGCCCCTTGATCTAACATTTACTGACACTCTGTCACTCATATGCGTAGCATGAGGTGAAAAAGAGTGACGCAAATACACAGATTAAACCAGTATGGGTTTTGATGGCGTGTCAGTTATGTGCATTTCCTGTAGGTTCATATACTGGAATAATACTGCTGTTTCCATGCATGCAATGTATGTGTTCACTAAGGGGATTATCTATACGTGAAGGATGGGACAGGTCTTTATGCTTATGGTTTGTATCTCCCACACAACAAACACATCGGTTTATCCTCAACAATCAGGAGCAACACAGAACCACACTTGGTTATATTTACATATCCATCCACGGAGGATTAACCACTCTCAATAGCACGAGTCTGAGGCAATCCTTCACAGGGTGCACAATTCCTGACAGGCTTTGCACAGAATGCAAACTATGAATTATGCAGAACATACACAAACATCAAGGGTATTCTCGGGTCAACAGCGATTAGATGTCAAAATGTGCAAGCTTGGGGATGTTTAGAACAATGAGCGTCAGAATGTGTGTTGACACGGCATCCTCAAGCTTCCCTCCGTATATTTATCTATGAATGCATGTTGTATCTTGAACAGTAGTTTTTTTTTTTATGCAAAACACCTGTTCCAAAAAAGTCTCCAACTATTTGACAGCTATACCAACCAGGAACCAGGAACCAGGAACCAGGATATCCACCATAAAAATAAGATATGTAAAGATTCTCTGGGAATGTTGGCATGCTGTGGATTGTTATCACCACAGATATTACACCTACGGATGCACCGATACCGATACCGATACCGATACAGGATCGAAGCTGATGCTGACTCAATTTGCTGTATCAGATATCGGTGACAATGGGGCTGTATTCAGTTCCAATCTATGTTTGTACATTATAGACTGGAATTGTAATTCCTGTTATAGTTTTGACCAATTTGTTGCTGCATTAAAAATGTTTAAATTGTAATTACTGTTAATTTTGAAGATTTTTTATCAAGTTGCTGGTGCGCGACATATTATTATAATAATAAATAGAAATTCTATTAATTTTGAGGATTTTTTGCTAAGTTGCTGGTGCCTGATTTATTATTTTAATAAAAAAAATTCTGTTAATTTTAAAGATTTTTTACCAAGTTAGTGGTGCGCAATATATTATTGTAATAATAAATAAAAATTCTGTTAATTTTGAAGATTTTTTTTACCAAGTTACTGGTGCGCAACATATTATTGTAATAATAAATAAAAAATATGTTAATTTTTAAGATTTTTTGCCAAGTTGCTGGTGCACAACTTATTATTTTAATAATAAATAATAAATTCTGTTAATTTTGAAAAAAAATTACCAAGTTGCTGGTGTACGATTTATTATTATAATAATAAATAAAAATTCTGTTAATTTCAAAGATTTTTTTTACCAAGTTGCTGCTGTACGATTCATTATTTTAATAATAAATAACAATTCAGTAAATTTCTATCTATGTATTTATTTTTTACATTTTGTTTTACAAGGTTAGGAAAGCAACGTTTAAGTCTAGCCTGATGTTGCTTTACACATAAAAGAATGATCCTAGTCACTTCCACACAGTGAGGCATACAGCTTATTAATTAAACATTGGTATCGGATCAGTACTCGGTATCAGCCGATGCCCAGAGCCCAGGGAATCGGTATCGGGACTGAAAAGGTCGGATCGGTGCATCCTTAATCACACCCAACCCCCCCTGAGTGTGACAAAGAGCATTCATGATGTAGAAGACGGCACTAATACACATGAACAGGGCAGCACAGTTCCTCTACGATGTACTCCAGCAGCAAATTCCTCCAGAAAGCCTCTGCCAGTTGTCTCCATCCCTCACAGCTCCACAAGTCGTGAGAGAAGGAGGGAGGAGTAGAGGAGGAGGAGGAAGAGGGGGGGTTACGACAGTCAGATTCAAACTACATAATGTGGGAAAAAGTAAAAGACGGCATCCACCTTGACACTTCTGATCTTACAGAGGCTACAGAAGATCAACAAAAGTCCGCAAAGGCCAACATCACTTCCATAATGAAAACAAACTGGATAGCGCTCCGCCCGTTGGGATCAATGGGGATTTTAAGAGCTTTCCCCATATGTGTGTGTGTGTGTGTGTGTGTGTGTGTTTGGTCTCTGCCTGCACACAAAATCAATGGGCATTACCATGAATCTTCATCTCACAGGGACTGAGTAACAAGCCCTGGTATTCAGCATGACATGTAAGCTGAAGCTGATGAGAGGAGGGGGAAGAAGAAGAAGAAGAAGAAGAAAAAAGAAATCCCAGTGTGAGCGTGTCAGTTCTGCAGAAGCTGCAAGGCTGGCGAAAAGTCGTCTCTCCTCTCAGGCTGAGGAGGATTTGGGGAAAGATACAGAAAGCAGCAACACTTTCTCCTCACAGCCATCTGACTGTCATCTGAAACACCACGGGGAAATAAGAGGGGGGATGCTGACATGCCTGAAGTTTGAACTGGGGCTGGAAGTTAACGCCATAATAACGCCTTTATCCCAAATCATTTTAACACCACTCATTTCTTTCATGCATTAACACAATAGATATTCCGGAGGTCTGCGAAGGAGGCTAAATAACGCTCCAAACCTACGCTAAATTTTGGTGAGGAAAAACTGTCATGGCCATTTTCAAAGGTGTCCCTTGACCTCTGACCTCCAGATATGTGAATGTAAATGGGTTCTATGGGTACCCACGAGTCTTCCCTTCACAGACATGCCCACTTTATGATAATCACATGCAGTTTGGGGCAAGTCATAGTCAAGTCAGCACACTGACACACTGACAGCTGTTGTTGCCTGTTGGGCTGCAGTTTGACAAGTTATGATTTGAGCATATTGTTTTATGCTAAATGCAGTACCTGTGAGGGTTTCTGGATCAATATGTGTCATAGTTTTGTGTTGTTAATTGTAATTGTTAATCATAAAGCAGCATATTTGCCCACTCCCATGTTGATAAGAGTATTAAATACTTGACAAATCTCCCTTTAAATGTGCGATTAATCGCGATTAACTATGGACAATCATGCGATTAATCGTGATTAAATATTGTGATCGATTGACAGCCCTAGTTATTGTACCTCATAACTTTTATTAATGGTTGCTTGATCTACTACGTCACCTGCTCTGCATGTTGCACGTTGTACTACGTCACTCCCCGCGGCCTTCCGCGGACTATTAGAGACATATTTATGATACATTAAAGACAAACGTAATCCACAACAAAATATGTTTTCCTCCAAACGTAATTGAGAATGCAGTTAACTTGTACGGGACAATATTGTTAGGAGACTGGGCGTGCTGTGCCGAAGTACAGCCTCACAGTGCTGCACATATACATTTGCATAAAGCAGCATATCTGCTCACTCCCATGTTGATAAGAGAATTAAATACTTGACACATCTCCCTTTAAGGTACATTTTGAACAGATAAAAATGTGCGATTAATGGAGATTCAATATTTGAATCGACTGGCAGCCCTAGTTTGAACACATACAAGGTCTTAAAAGCTGGAGCAATGCGGTGTCTCTGGGACGGCTGCATGTTTTCTCTTACTCATAAAATAAATTCGAAGTTATAAAACGCTTTACACGAAATGTGTGACCAGAGTGAAAAATACAATCATGTTCTCCTCTTGAGATACAATTCAAAGCAGATTCCCTGAGTGGAAATTGGCAGATGAGTGGGCCAGAGAGAGAGAGAGAGAGCGCTGAGGAAGAGGAGACTGGAACACCTGCCAGAACCGTATAAATCATCCCTAAACTGAGAATCTTTACTGAGAGGCTCTGCACGCTAGTCCATCCTCCGAGCTCGCCCGCGGTACAGGCCATTAAGATTTATTTGATTATCACTAAGTAGTTGCTGAACAGCAAACACCAATTAGAGCAAATTATGTTAAATCCTGGGAAGCATTCAGTTACCACACACACACACACACACACACACACACACACACACACACACACACACACACACACGCGGAGGATTTCTGTATGTTTGAGCCAAGAGAAGTTAATTGGATTGCGAATAAGCATTGTGGACATCCATTATCTTTGCCCATCTGTTGGGGTGGGGGGAGGATGTCTTGAGGTGTATCATCCAAAACAATCCTATTATGTTGACCCAAAGATAAGAAAGATGCACACACACACACACACACACACACTCTCCCACATACATACTGTATAAAGCCATGTTTAATATCCTCATACAACGGTTCGTATGATATCTTACGAAAAGTTATTCGTCATTTTTTGTGCGTTTTCCTACGAATGTCCAGCAACAGGTGTCAATTTCCGCCCGTCACATGCATACAGTCTTGTCAGGAAACAACTTGGTTAGGTTTAGGCAACAAAAGTATTTGGTTAGGTTTAGGAAAACATCTTTAAATCGTGGGTTAAAATAACTATTTTCTGTCATTTTATAGACCAAACAACTAATCAATTAATCGAGAAAATAGTCGACTGATTAATTGTCAATGAAAATAAACGTTAGTTGCAGCTGTGGATCCGAAATTAAAGTGCATTTCTTTTCGTAGGTATATCTGTTTGAGAACAGCCGGGTTTAATATCACCTGCTGCAGCTGTTAAGAGATCTTTACTGCTCCCTAAATGAGCTTCCCATCTCTCTCTGCCCTTCCTCACACAGTGTAAGGTGCCACCTTAAAGTGCCCATGTATCAACAAACACATCTCCATCACTTTCCCCCTCTGTCTTCTCCCTCCTCCCTCCTTCTGATTTCCTTTTCCTGAAGGATAGCGTGGCTGCTTGCCAGTCTCACCCTTACCCATCTGTGTTTACTTCACCTCAACGTGGACACACACCACAAAAGCAGATGCAAACACGACACACACACACACCACAAACAAACACAGATCCTCAGAGGCTGTCGTTTTGATTATCTCTGAAGACTTAGTCCCCCTAATTAGTCCGATGTGAGGCTTGTTAAAATGCCTTATTCAAGCAGTGCATGACTGATGACAGAATACCATTTGATTTAGTAGCGCTGTCTTTTGTTTTTAGCTCCCTAATGAATGTGTTTATTAATTTCCTGAGAAGCTTCGGGGGTAGTCGTAACAACCTGTTCTGTTCTCGGCGCCAAAAGCTGAAGTTCATCCATCATCACTACACGTTCAGCTCAGAGAGGGAACGGCTCAATTTTAACGGGCTGTCAGTTATTTTCAACTCTGCTTTTGCTCACCGTCCCAAAATGGATTGCACACCGCCGAGTGAAACCTAACTACATAAAACTGGAACACTTCGATACCTCCAACCAAAGAAAGCAATCAGAAGAGTCTCTCCGGAAAGCTATTTTGCGGGCGAGGCCCCCAAAATCGAGGCAGGGATGTTTGTGCTCCGCTTCTCCCACAGCTGAACTTTTCTATTTAGACCTGTCAACAGTCTTGTTGTGCCCGGTGGTTTGCGGTCAGATGCCGTCTCCTAAATAGAAACCATCTATCAGAGGCTAAGTGGCGGCTGAGGGATGTCATTGTGGTCACGAGTGGGTGATGGCGGCGAAGGAGGAAGTGGTGAAACCGCTGGAAAAACAGTTCCAAAGGTTGCATTTATCCCCTGTGTAAGTGGGATGGAACGAGTCCAGAGCACTTGAGGGTAAATAGAGTTAATTTGTATGTGAAAGGCATAAGGGAGGAGACTTCACACCAGAGCCAAGAATACATTCCTGACTAATTTCTGTACATTCAGTATCCATCAAAGACAGCGCTCTAAAGATACATTACTGCACATCTTCTAGTGCACTCACAACGAGAAGGAAGCAAACACATGTAAAAAAAGCAGAGATCTCCTCTTCACTATTACTGGTCACACGGCGTATCACGAGACACTGTCCATGCATCATCGTGTGACGGCCGCGTCTTGTAATGTGACCTTTAATGTCACCGCAGACGGCGTCCCAATTCATCATCTTGTGATGATGATGTGTTGTTGGTGCATCGGACCATATAGCTCGCATGGAGCGGCACGATAACATGGACATCCTACAATATAATGTAATCCAATACACCACACAACAAAAAATCACTCTAAGAAATGAGTATTTTTGCAGCGTGCAGCATTAGGACTAGCCTCACTGTAGGTGCTTCGTTCTAGACTGATATATCTCAACAACTATTGGATGGATTGCCAGGAAATTTTGCACAGACATTCATGGATCCCAGAGCATAAAGCCGACTGACGTCAGCGATCCCATGACTTTTCTTCCAGAGCCAACAGCCAGTTGAAATATTTGTTTTTTTAGTAAAATGCTTTGAGAACTACTGAATACATAGCCATGAAATGTGTTACAGATATCCAAAGGAAGGTGTCTGAAGGATAAATCCTAAATGACTTTAGTGATCCCCTAACTTCTACTCTAGCACCACTGGGTTGAGGTTGTGGTTTTAAGTAGAGGTGTAACCGATACATCGATCTGGATCGACATATCGATTCAATGCAAAGTGAAAACATCGATATATATTGTTATCTTTTAGATCACTCACTCATCACTCACTCATCTTCAGCCTCTTATCCAGGGTCGGGTCAGCTCTCTTTCCGTCACAGTGGTGCGGTAAAGCAAGATACGTCTTTATTTTGAAATTCTTAACTGATAAACATTTGCACTTCAACATGAGAAATGTGGACCTTTATAGTGAACAACAGGAGGTCTATTTATATTCTTTTTATTTATAAAGAATAGATTGCTTTCATTTAAATGTCTGGAAGAGCCCAGTAAAACAATTATCAAATTATAATGATTTAGTTCCTTTTTGTGAAGTTGATATAAATGTAACAGATTGTGTTAAATATATATGAAATATGATATTGTCTCATATCGATCGTAGGCCCCTGAATTGAATTGAAATCGTATTGTGGCAGAATTTGTGATATCAGCAAAATATGGTATTGTTGTCATATTTACACTCCTACAGTAATCTTCTCTTTGGGATGGATTCATCTAGTGCCACCATCAGGTCAAAATACCAGTCTCACCAGTCTCACCAGTCTCAGCTGCACTTTTTCTTTAGTGCTAATTAGCTAACATGTTAAACTAAGATGGTGAGTAGAGCTGCAATGATTACTCAACCAAGGTGATCGACAGAAAAATAAACGGCTAATATTTTGATAATCGATTTATTGTTGAAGTAATTGTTCACCTCCGTACCTAATGACATTGATGATATTGATGATATTGAGGATGTTGTTGATGATTGTTAATGATGATGATGACAAAAAATGAAATCTGATACACCCTGTGCACTGCCTCTGTGCACCGCCTCTGTGCACCGCCTATCCGACTTGAAGCTGTTGTTGGCACTTCCTCTAAGATGTACGTCGCTTTGCACAAAAGCGTCCGCTAAACGAAATTGTAGAATAGTAGACTTGTAAATCATAAATCTGGGAACTGAAAATGAAAGTATACTCTGCACTTTGTTCCATCTAACAATTCAAATCAGATCAAGAGGAGACAACACCAGCACTCCTTCTGTGAACAGCCTTCCCAGCAGCAGCAACACTGACGGAGAGTCTCCCTGCCCCTCCAGCACAGAGGCTCTTCTGTTTCATCACTGCTGTCCAGAGCTACATAAAGGAGGAGAGATGACCCAGGCAGGCCTCTTGGATCAGGTGGCCCGGTGATACCAGACCTGGCCACAGCAGCCCCTCCCACATCCTGCCCTGACAATGGGCAAAGCCAGGTAGAACCTTCCTCTGGTTTAATTGGCAGACAATGGTTGCATTCTCCCCTCCTTCCACTGGCCTCTGTCAGGAGGAAAGGGGAGTCACACACGGCCTAATTGCCACCTTGCATGGGACAGGCTTTGACGTGCACGGGCCTGACCCACAATGGATGTATTAACCCATGATGCTATCACAAAAGGCCCAAGTTACACCGCTACAATGCTCTCCCTCTCTCTCTCCGTCCATGTCTTGAGGCGTCTCATCCAAAACAATCCTATTATGTTGACCCAAAGATAAGAAAGATGCACACACACACACTCTCTCCCACACACACACACACACACACATACTGTATAAAGCCATGTTTAATACAGCATATCCTCATACAACGGTTCGTATGATATCTTAAGAAGAGTTATTCCTAATTTGTATGCGTTTTTCTACAAATGTCCATTTTTATGCGGTTATGATATATTTTATATTTTATTATTTATTAGTTTATTTGACAGGGACAATACACAGGTATTGTTACACTTAATTAAAGTGCAACCGATGCAACGTATATAGGTATATAGATATATATATAGATGGAGCAGTAAAAGCTTGTCACTGGGAGAACGAGTCACACCGGGCTTGTATCTCCCAGGTGAGTGTGTGTGCTAGTACATTTTAATCTGCATATATTAATGTATATTCTATGTATAATGTATAATCTAAGAGACCAGGCTTGTATCTCCCAGGTGAACGGGTGCTTGTAAGCAAATAAATCCATCTTGAATCGACATCGGAGCTGTCTGTGATTCGCAGAAACTGTTGGCTGCCTCCGCTGTCAGCGGTCCAAAGCAAAGTTAACGGTGCCGTTATGAACTGTGTCTAGAGGAAGTGAACAAGAAGAAAGACCTCCCTTTTGACCCACCCATCCGTCCCAACCTCCTCCCTACGCTGCGTTTGACGCTCTTTATACTTCCTGGTTCACGATTACGTGGATTACAAACAGCTTAAATTAAAATTAAACTATTTGCCAACTATTTTGATAATTGATTAATGAATAAGTCAAAATTCTCTGATTCAGCTTCTTAAATGTGAATATTTTCAGGTTTCTTTACCCTTCTCTGGCAGTAAACTGAATATCTCTGAGTTGTGGACAAAACAAGACATCTGAGGACGTCGTCTTGGGCTTTGGGAAACACCGATCGCCATTTTTCACCATCTTCTTTTGTAATTTTTTTTTGTTTTTTTGCAATTAGTATTTTATTGATTTTTTACATGAACATTGTCACATTTTGGTCAACAAATTAAATAACTCCTATATTCAAAATAATATAAATATAAAAATACAAAATAAATAAAAATATCTACAAAATCACAACATATAAATAAAGTACAAAAAAATAAAAAGACCCAAACAAAATACATATTCCTACATTAATCTGAACTATGGTCTATTCTTACAAGCAGCTAATTAATTATCAAACAATTAATCGGCAATGAAAATAATCGTTATTTGCAGCTCTATTACACACAAATTGATTTTGTGGGCTTTAGACATGCACAGGCCTGACCTACAATGGATGTATTAACCCATAAGCATGCAATCACAAAAGGCCCAAGTTACACCACTACAATGCTCTCCCTCTCTCTCGCTCTTTCCCTCTCTCTCTCTCCGTCCAAGAACTGTTGTTTCATTCATTCAGTCTGGAGGGACATTCAGGTGGACTGTGATAGATCTACCTGGGAAAAGTGGCTATCTAATGACCGAGGGGTGGCGCAGTGCAGTGCAGTTCAGTGCAGTGCAGTGTAGTGCAGTTCAGTGCGTGTGGTCCCATTGTTGAGAGGCAACAGTTGATTTAGTGACAAAGTCACAATGAGGTATGTGTGCTCTGTCATTTTCAGACTGCTGAAAGATGAAAAAGAAAAAAGAAAAATCCTCCCCTTTTGGTCTGTCTAAGCCCGAACAATTATCCTCATTATAGCTTCTGAGAAAGACTAGAATTTAAAAACGTCGGGGCCATTAGCAAGATGTTATGTCACATGGCAAGTTGTTGTCTAACTTGTCAGGGTAAATTGCTAAAACACAAGGTCTTAATCACAGGTAGCGGATTCACCAAAAGCACTTAGATGAGAATTATCCTGTGAAAATTACCTTCAATTAAATGCAGCGTTCCTGAGTGCTCATTTAAGATAACCGACCTGGGACATTTTATGTCATTTCAGCAGATACTCCTGCTGAAGGGTACACAAAATATCCCCTCCATAAGCCTGCTTTCCTCACCTCATAAAAACAGATACTCGTTGGAGATGTCTAGAATTCACCTCCTGGAGGGAAATGAATTTCCAGCATTCCAGACAGCGACATTCCTAGCGGGAAGCTTCCCCCCAGTACTACAGTATTTTAGACTATAATGATATGTTAGGACGGCTGAGCAACATAACTACGCAAAGCAGCGAGAAAAACAGGGCCAGGAACCACAACAAGCATGCACAACGGCAAGAATGTGATTCACTTGGATGTGGTCTAACACAGAGGAGCACACACGCTCTGGTCCCAACCAACCACACATCCAACGGGCACAGAAACACACACAAACACCGGTCTGCCATTCAAATATCAGAACCAAAACAAACATCCTTTCAGCCTACTGTTGACTGTAGGAAACCTGTTTTGACGACTCCAAACCGCCACATCACCAACCCATCATGTTCTCAGCACAAAGTTACAAAAAAAATCCATTTTATTTCAACATATACCTACAGTATACTTACACCCATGTTGAGACGTATATTTTTGCAAGATATGGAGTTTTTTTTTTTCAGCCGATACAATAACCGATGATTACCTGCTTCTCATGGCCGATATAATAACCGATAAAATGTCACATTCTGATATTTGAAAAAAAAGTTCATAACCTGTAGTTTATGCACACCTGAAGGTAAGAAAGGCTCAGATGTAGTGAGCAAAGACAGATGATTTAATATTTCGTAGCTCTGGCCAAACCAAATCTAACAGACATCACTATTTTTTCTAGTAAAGTACATTAAAGGTCCCATATCGTGCTAATTTTCAGGTTCATACTTGTATTTTGTGTTTCTACTAGAACATGTTTACATGCTGTAATGTTCCAAAAAACTTTTATATTCCTCATACTGTCTGTCTGAATATACCTGTATTCAACCTCTGTTTGAAACGCTCCGGAATTGCAACGGAATTGCATTGCTAGGCAACAGCTTGGGTCCATGTTTACTTCCTGTCAGCTGATGTCATTCATATACACTGCAACAGGAAATAAACTGGGACACATTTAGAATGTTTATGTTTAAAACCTTGTAATGGTCTAAATATTGTACATTTGTGACATCACAAATGGACAGAAACAGCTTGTTTCAAACGCATTTTTTGAGTACTGTGTATTTCTCCGTATATTGAGCGTTTTGATAGTTTAACAGTATTTATATATCACTTAAATCTGCTTTATAATATAAAAGACATGAAAATCTTTTTACAATGTGGGACCTTTAAAAAAAACTTGCAAATTGTCAAGTATTTAACTCACACAGGAGTATAAAAAATAAGCTTTTACCTATTTTACTTTACCTCTATTTAACTACCAGAAAACATGCTATATTGTGACTGTGAAGATTTTGGCTATATCACCCAGCCGTAACACACGCATGCACGCATGCACGCTTGCACACACACACCTCTCATAGTATCATCTCAAGCGTCTCAGTAATCACATTACGATTAGCGTACTCAGGGCTCTGCCACATTGCAGCGTGAGCGCTTGAACACTTGTTAGACAGAGAGAGAAAACGGAGAGAATCTAAAAATACAGAGCAGAGAGGCGAAGGGACAAGCCGAGGATTAGCACCGCCTCAGCGAATCAAACAAACAAAGTCCAAAAAGGAGTACGAACGGGAGGTGGAAGACAGAGACAGGGACGGACAGAGAGACGGGGGAGGAAGGGAGAGGCAGTGACGAAAAAACGCCACTTCCTCAGGAGCTGACCTAGTAAAACATTCATGAGAGATGTCTTTATGTGAAGTGTGTGAGCGCGGGGAGGGTGCGAGGAGAGTTTAAGGCCTCCGGAGTCTAAAATAAAACAGTCCTCTGTGTTTCGGCGTCTGCGTGTCAAAAAAAAAAAAAAAGTGATTTGAGATTTGAGATGGTATACAGGCACGCTCGGCGCCAGATGCTGCACCGCCGACCTCTCGAATCAAGAATAGACAGCGAACTGAGACACAGACGAGAGAGAGACACAGAGGGAACATGAAGAGATGGAACTTCTTCTGAGAACATCCAGCAAACGGAATAGAACCGAGTCGGTGGTGATTACGACAGATGTGAATGATGTAAAATGACCCAAACGCACACTTTAATGACGAGGCATTAAATATAATAAGCAGGGCACACATACATGATTGACACTTCAATTAAAACATTACACATCGAAAATCTGCAGTAGGCTTTATTAAGACTTCACTAAACTTTTATTAACCTTCTGAGACGTGATCCCGACCAACCTAAAAATAGATACCAACCATGTTATGGTAGCTTGTCGGGAAGGAGGCTAAATAACGCTCCAATGCTCTATGGGTACCCACGAGTCTCCCCTTTACAGACACGCCCACTTTATGATAATCACATGCAGTTGTTTTCATGCAGTATAAATGTGTTATTGTCTCCTATTCTAAAATGGTGTATTTGAATATTTCTGCATACTGGGGTCCCTAAACAGTCTTGAATTACATAAATTGGGTATCACTGTAAAGCTGAGACTCTGGTGGATCCAATGAGACCAACTGTATTCATGTGTGATGATGTTAGTCCCCATAGGAGACATTTCATTGTATGGAGACCATTGCTTTTGAAACTTGACCTCAGAGTATAAAATGACCTGTAGTGACCTCTAGGATAATCACAGCCTCATGAAACTTTACAGCCACAAACTAGAGACCTAGAGCATTCAGAGGATGGATGGCTTTCCTAGCTAGATTGACAATAAGGGGGTTTCTGAGCAGTTTACACAACAGAAGCGCTCGCCATCCAATTGTCGAAAAATGCAATTCTTGCAGGAATCTCCAAAATGTCAAAAGTTTTTGAAACCAAATCACAGCATGTT
>CAKALG010033347.1:0-21484 GCA_916700815.1 Helicolenus hilgendorfi | reverse complement strand
TAACCTGTGTATCTGTAGTAACAGAAAGTTTGCTGATAAGGTGGGGAGTTGGGGCAGTCCTTTGGGGTTCTGTCTCTCTCCCAGAGCTGCCGGGGAAGTAGTCTCCTGGCAGCAGGGAGGACAAGGCGGGGGTGGTGGTCGTTTTCTCTTTCTGCCACTTTGGATTTCATCCAATAAACAAACTGTCAAAACGTACACGGATCATAGATTTATTAGTGACAAGGCCTCGGGGCAGCTCTACAGTGCCTTGCAAAAGTATTCACCCACCTTGGTATTTTTTCTATTTTGTTGCATTACAACCTGGAATTTAAATTGATTTTTACATAAAATCCCTAAAAAAAGTATTTAAATTTGAGGTTGCAATGCAACAAACTACGCAAAACACCAAGGGGGTTGAGTAATTTTGCAAGGCACTGTACTTCTTCATTCTCTGGACTGAGGGCGGACTGGACACTACAGTGACTCACTATCACCTCTCAAGGAACAAGTGGTATTACAAGACAGGACAGGCCGGGGTTAGTCGGTTAACATGCTCATTTCAGTAGATATCTCTGCAACACAATACATAGACCTCCTTGACGTGATGTAAAAATTGCAACCTCTTCACATTCAGTTTTAAAATAAAATTCTGGCCATATCTTACACATTGCCCCTTTGAAGCTTTTTCTTTGTGCTAATATTGATGTATGCAGGTGGGATGAAAACAAAACGGCAACTTTGTACAAAATAATAATAATAATAATAAAGCACTGATAAAAAATGATTTTGTTTGTTTGTTTACTTCACACCTGCAAGTCTTAGCACACTTGCTTGGCATCTGCACTATTTGTAAACTACAGTTGGGTGTGAACATAGTTAATGACAGTCGAGTCGATGGGGATACTTACATCTTGTCCAGTTGTTTATTGACTTCCTCGTCATTCTCGTAGTCTTTACAGAGCTGGGTGACCAGCGCCCCGTAGGTCAGAGTGAACAGCTCTGAGTTCTACAACAACAGAAAACAGAAATCTCGTATTATTTGTGCCGAAATAAGTGGAATAAAAGGCATGAAAAGACTGTGTTATAGGTTAGGACAAACTATGTGGTGATGAAAATGAAATGAGTGTACAAAAAAACAGGCTTTCTCCTTGTTAAATGTGGAAAACTACCTGGGGTAGTCCTTAAATTACCATGACAAAAAACTTGCATGTACATCTACAGTGAAGTGACAGAGAATGAACAAACCAGGTATAAAGAGTCTAAAGACCAATCTATTTGATATCTTTTTTCATATCATAACACCAAGCCACCCTCAAAGATATGCTGAACAAGGCAGGAGGCATCCAGGTAAAATTATATAAAATACATAAATAGTGGCCAGTAGCGCCTAGTGGTTAGGGGTTAAAATGGTAACATGGTCCACACTCTTTAAAGTAGTGTAGCCAAACACCTTGCCTCTCTTAAATTTATAAAACACCCTGAGTTTCGGCATAGGTCAGGGCTAAAAAGTAATTCCTTAAGTGTGGAGAAAAGCATGTAGATAGATAGATAGATAGATAGATAGAAAGACTACAGGTATCTTCAGCATGAAGTCAAACAGATAACGCTATGGACAGCTCCTGGTGCTGAAATGAAGTCTAACAGGAATGCAAAATTCTGGTTTTAATGAACAACAAAAACACTTTATATACACTTTATAATTGATCAATATAATATATTGTTAGTATTCACACCAAAGGCTTAGGAGTATTCACTGCAGCTATAGCTAAAACTTTAGTGTCACACATTTTAACAGTGCAAATAAAACACAAAACATTCATTACAGACCTATATACACAGCATATATTTGTTATAATCGCATATTATGGATAAGTTATCTTAAAAAGTGGGTTAGGAAGCCACCATATATACAGCTAGGGAGGCTAACTATTTAGCTTTGTGTGCTACAACGACACTTCCTGTCAAGCCAGTACTATTCAACTATGAATTAAATACTTCAATTGGTTCAAATGCTTTTTGTGTATGTAACCAAACCTGTCAAACACAAGATACATGACTGACAAGAAGTTTAGCTTTCCAGAGGTACAGAGCAGCCACTTGTTATGCTAGCTACAGTTAGCATGTAGCTTGCTATGCTAGGTTGCTAGGTTTTAACTGATGTTAATCCTCCGCCTACCATCTTCTTGCTGTCTGTTGTTCGGTTGGATTGCCTGGACATTGTGGGGCAGCGTTACAGGCTTAACACCGGCAGTAACTCGATATTAATCCTTTATTTATTTGATTCTGGCTTAGCTAGTTATTTCCGTAATCACCCGTAGTAGTCACGCACTTCCGCTAACAAGCTAACAAGCTAGCGAGAGTAAAACCATACACACTTCCGGTTGTACTTCAGAGTAAAAGATTTGAGTAATTTAAAAAGCACAAATGTGAAAGTTAACAGCGTATTTGAGAAAAACTAAATTCAGCAAATTAAAAAAATATATATATTGCTGTTATCATGTCCTTGCATACAGAGTTTTTTTAAACAATATTTTTATTGAATTTTACATATAGACATACATATATACACATACAGACATACTAACAATATTAATAATTAAATTATATAATGAAATGTTTAGTCAGAATTTCAAAGAAAGAGAGACATGATATTTCATGTATTTCACTTATCTAACAAAGAAAACAAATAAAACGAAAAATATCTCAAAGAAGAAGAACAAAAAAAACACAACAATTTCAACAACAGCACTCAGCAACACACAGCAGTTTCAATTTGACTGTGCCGCTTGACGTCCAAGAAACTCCAACAAAGGTTTCCAAACATTTACAAATTCTGCTGCTTTATTTTGCATACAGAGTTGTCTTTTTACAGCAGAAACATATAACACACTTTATTTTTAAGACATCCCATTTCCGGTGTTTCTATGGTAACTTTACTAGCCTGGTGTTGTGATCTTCAGTCAGCTGTCTCACAGACTCATTTCCTCGGCTATTTCTTCCTCTTGGCAGGTTGTTTTATCGCCGTCCTGTGTCCTGGAGGGGAACAGAGAGACCTAAACTTCTTATGATTGACCACAGGATGGCGGTATATGAAATATATTGACAAATTAGCCAAACATTTTTCTTTTTAAAGTAGGAAAATACAGCTTTAAAACATAGTATAGCATTATATATACAAAAAAATGACAATATAGTCACACTTTTGCAGCTGTATTTTGATAGCAATGTGTCATAGTGTGTGTGTGTGTGTGTGTGTGTGAGAGAGAGAGAGAGAGAGAGAGAGAGAGAGAGAGAGAGAGAGAGAGAGAGAGAGAGTACCACATACGAAGAAATTAGGAAAAAAATTCTTTAAAAAAATTAAATGTAAACTCCAAGGTTTTGATTCCCTCTTCAATTTATTATTGAATTGACGCTTTGGCAATGTTATTCACCTTAGTCATGCCAATAAAGCAAATTTAATTGAAAAATGTAATTGAACTGAGAGAGAGAGAGAGAGAGAGAGAGAGAGAGAGAGAGAGAGAGAGAGAGAGGAGTCAGTGTCATTATCAGAGATACAGATGCTCTTTCAAGTCGACCTTACATTAGCCTTATACATGTTGAATCTTAGCAACCACAGGGTTTGTGTGTTTCCCTCCACTGTTTCGTCTTCATTAGTATCCCTATTAGTATTTGCATAACCCGCATGCTGGTTGGCTGAGAGACAATCATCCCATCTCAGTGAAACAAACTCGCCCTGCTGCCACAGCGAGGAGGAGGAAGAGGAGGAGGAGGAGCAGGAGTGCGTCGGGCTCTGCACACACTACTGCTTTAATTTTGTCAAAGAAGAGGAAGCTGTTTGACAAAAAAGAGCCGACACGGACTGCAGCAGGAGGCTTGTAGAGGAGGAGGTGGACCAAGTGCAATGATGACGGGCAAATCTGTGAAAGACGTTGACAGATACCAGGCTGTCCTCAACTCTCTACTGGCGCTGGAGGAGAATAAATTCTGCGCTGACTGCGAATCAAAAGGTAGGTTGATTGTTAACCAAGGTGTTGTGTTGTGTATGGGCATGAATCGACCAGTCTTTGCTCATTTACTACGCTAGAAAATGCGGCGTTGCATTCATCATCCCTCGACCAATTACATTGTACTATGGTGCAAGACACACATCCTCACAAGGCTGGAGAATCTGGAGCATGGCATGCCAGCTCCATATCCACAATAGCAAATTATAGAAACAATAGATACAGATGTTGTGAGAAATACCTCTCAGGTTTTGGTTGAAAATGACATTGGACAACTTTATCACACAGGATGACATGTGTAAATGAGCTCATTAGTGAGAGTTATTCCCAGATGTTGGCACCATTGAGGATCCCTGTATAGCAGACTATAGAGATAGACATATAGAGACATCAGGAGTCACCCTGAACACACTGTTCCTGCAGTATGAGTGCAGATGGATAGGGCACAGTGAAATCTTAACAAAAAGGGTAACCACATTATAATTGGAATTATAGGGAGGCATTGTCAAGTCTGTCATCCTCTGTAATTAGCCTAATTATAGTGTAATAGTTACAATGAAGTTAATTACGTAATTGCTTGTAGTGATGTCATACTGTATTTTTTGGGATGCTGGTATAGTATTCATATGCAGTCATTGTAAAATGTATTATATGATTATACTGTATAAGAATCACCACAGTCAAGACACCCAATTGTATGTGTTTGTGCGCTCACCCTCCGGTCTGTTTGTGACCTCAGTGAGGCCTTGAACTGTGTCATCAGCTATTTGCTGAACCTGTTTTTGCCATGTTGGTGTGTAAACACGGCTGTTTTGGTCACAAATATTTGGTCACAGTTTGACACTGAATCAACACACTGATTCTCCAACCTTTTGTCTGCATTTTGTTCCAGGATAAACTGTCAATGTGTTGATGATGAGTGTAAAATGCTCAAAAACATACAGTACACATGGCACTATAGATAAAGTGTCATACACACAAAAAACAACAACCAGCGTTGGTTTCCAGAGACAAACCTCAGGTGTGAGTGAACAACTCTCCTATGTCCATTGTAGCTGATCAGGCTATTATAGGCGTTATCAGTCGCTATACACCTCATAGATGTGGGTCAGTAGGGGCCTACTACATCCACTAATAGGTTTATCATCTATTCACATGGTAGATCACCGAAAGAAGGTATAAAATAACACGACGGTGACCTCTAGCAACCATAGTAATTATGACAGGAACAGAAGCGGAACACAGGACTTTCACCCAGGAGATCGGAATTCGCATCCCATATGAAACCAGTGTGTTTGTAGTTATTGTAACCCAAAACACAATGTTTTTCACTAACCCTAACTGTTTTTTTGTTGCCTAAACCTAAAGAAGTTGTAGTTGTTTTGCCTAAACCTAACTGTTTTTGTTTGCCTAAACCTAAAGAAGCCTTTTTGTTTGTGTTCAAAACGTGACGTTTCTTTCACTTTTACAACGTGGTAGGTGTAGTAGACCCGACTTCTCAGACCCAGAGGTTTCCCACCATGTGAATAGATTATAAAAACTACTAATGGGTGTTGTAGGCCCCTAATGACCCACAACTATGGTGCTTATAGAGACTGATAATGCCTATTTAATGGCTTGATAACAGTGGAATCGGGTGTCCATTGACAATAATAGAAAGTTGTTAAATTATTTTTCGACAGAATAACTTGTTTAACAAATATGTTGTGCTGATACTCTGTTTTAGTATTAGCCCATTTGGTACCTATATGTCCTATATCAGTGGCACGGCTGCTGTTGAGATTGATAAGCCTCTCCATACCATGTCCAAGAAATGATTTAACAGGGAAGCTGAGTGTCACTTTCACACGGCTGCCACTGCTTCCACCTCTGTCATAAACTCTCAAGTGAAGGCCCTGAATGTACGCAAATCACTGCAGGCTGTCACGCATGTGGGGGGACACCCTTCGGGATTCTTCATGAAACCTTTATGAATGAAAAGCAGCAAACCATATTTAACAGGGATTAAGCTGTATTCTGTAGTGCTGCAATCGGATTCAGATCTGTGTTTGCTTTCTTATTAACAGACATAGAGATAGACAGAGAAACACACAAATGGACTGGCAAACAACAGCAGGGAAATCTGATGTGTACAAAGCACACACTCAGAGTCAAAATCAATAAGTTATGGTAGCTTTTCGCTGGATTAATGTGCCAGGCTGTGTCAGGACAAGGGGAAACATTTCTAATGTGTAGACAGGAGCACTCAGAGAGGTGGTGCAGACAGACTGATTTTTTAGTGAGCTAACCTTCGTCTCAACGCTCCCACTCAGTTTAAGCTTCTTGTTCATTTGGGGCCATCACTATCTGGGTGTTCGTTCTGTGTCTCTCTTTGTATTTCTTAATCGCTGTCTGCCTCTGTCTCTCTGCTCATTCACAATACTGAGTCTGAATCTCTTCCAGGAAGCTGCCAAATGCAGGTAAAAGTGATCTGGGGTGCAACAAATATTTCATAAGAAACAAACACTAATTGGGTCAAGTGGTTGCTGAAAAAGAAAACTGTCAAATACAGATGTAGAGAAAGGGGGGTTTCTGAGCAGTTTCCAGAACAGAAGTGCTCGCCATCTAAAAATAATAATACAAATGCAATTGCAGAAGTCTCCAAAGGTCAAAAGTTTTTGATACCAAATCACAGCATGGCTTTTTGCTATGGTGTCCCTCAAGGTCTTTGTGTTTTAATGTGGTATTTTGGAGGAATTATTGATCATTTTTATCAATGGTTAAACTTAGCACCGAATCTGTGTAACAAATGGTATAAACCCAAACATTGCTGCAACAACTTATGAGACATAAGTGAGCATGGGAATGGCCATCATATACTTCCATCATGATGTTCTAAACCCTTATACACGTTCACAATTTATTTTTAATTAATTAATTCATGTTTATTTCTGATATGACTAGTACATGGTCTGTGACCACATCTTATCTTGCACACACACACAGTTCATTCACAGTACATAGACAATGGCGAGAATTGTACAGTGCTTCGTTGAGATGACATGTGATGTCACGGTCTTAGTTGGATTCAAACCGGGGACTTCACCGTGAATGCTACGTTTTACAAAACACGTTTTTGTTCCAGAGCATATGGCCTTTGGGTGGTCTTTTTTTTAATAAGATATAAATAGGACTGCAGACGTTGGTAGACTTCAGACAAAACACACTTGTGACTGTTCAGAAGTCAATTTAAAAAAAACGCTCTTTGATCAGAGCTCATCTAAAAGACGTGGCTGTTCTAAGACTAGACTACGGGCGTCATATTTACACTTTTCTGGACCAAATCACGAACATGTGAAGAGAGAAATTTAGATCATCTAGGTTTGATTGTTGTTGTCTTTGATTTGATATCTGTCACATCTCTTTTTGTTTTTCCTCGCATTCTCAAACATGCAGTCATCAGGCATGCCTCTGCATTGCTTTTTTTGATTGGTGTGACTTCACTGTACAACAGACTGGTCTAATTAGACTGCAGATGAGATTAGGGGTTAGGGGAGAAAATAGCAACCACACACACACACACACACGAGTATGCTGAAACTCTAGCTTTAAGAGAAGTAACATTTCTTTTGATCATTTAGTGGAAAAAAAAAACATTCTGCATTTATCACTGTAATAACACTTGGCTCCATACTGATTGAAAGGTCACACGTCACTCTCATTTCCTTCCCTTTTTTCATGTAACTATGCCAGTAAACTGACTGTAAAATAGGCTGATGCTTGAAGAAAGGTACCTGATTAGCACTTTTTCTCGCATCTATAAGTGTTACTCTTTCCGTGCATTAGATGACAAGCTAACGCTCTCACAACACTACACACGTGAGCACGCACATGTGCACACCTTAAGAGCACATGTCCCCACCCCTTCCTTCTCTAAAGTCAGGCGTTGTGACCATATGGCTTGTGTTGAGGTTCGGTCTAATCTTGTTTGCTCTGACATAGATTACTGTGCGTTTATCACCTTCCCACCCTCTGGGTGATTGAAGAGGAAGTGGCGAGATGTGTGGAGCCAAGTGCATTTGCTTACACCAGCACATGGAATCACACAAAAACACATTAACGATGCTATTAGGTCATCCCTATCTATGCTCTCTGTGCAGACGCTGCAGCAATTAAATAATATCACTATAGCTTTTTGCAGTTTAGTGCCTGTACTGCCCAACTTCCTGTCTCTCTTTTCCTCTGTACCACATGACGTACCGCATTATTTTTGTACCACTTCCTCACAATGTGACAGTTCTACTGTAAATCCAATGCTGTCAGGAAATAATGAAGAGATGGAGGGGAGAGGGCGAGGCAGGTGCATAATGTAGTCAACACTTCTACCTCTGGCTTCAGTTCGGTCTCAAGGGGCTGCATATGTGTGTGTGTGTGTGTGTGTGTGTGTTTGTATAAAAGCCTCCCTCCTTTATTGTCTCCATTGTACTTGTGTTTACGTACACACCGGGCCTCGGTTGCCGTGGAGATATCACCTGGTGAAATCACGCCGTATCCCTCCACCACCACCTAGCCCCCACCCTCTTTCATCCTTTAATCTCATCCAATCAGACGCCAGCAGGGATTTCATTTGAAACAAGGAGGTGATTGGCGGTTTGAGTCCCCTGGTTGGAAGAGAGTTCAGAGTCTCACAGTACCAAGGAGAGGGGTAAGAGTTTACAGTTTATTATTGTGTGTATACACTGCTGCCATGGCCAGATTAACCTGCTAGGGGCCCCTGGGCAAAAATAAGCTACTGGGACCCTATAAGCACCCTCAATCCTCCCACACTGTGTGCAGTGTGTACATTTTTTCTCGAATATTAGGTTCCAGGTTTGCTGTGTGGTATTTTGACTATTAAACATGTAAGCACAACATCAGCTGAAGGTCTTAAATCTAGATTTTGACACAGAGCCCCTCTATAAAACAGGGGCTGAAGATGAGGTAATTAAGTAGGACCTCCTTAAAGGGATATTTTGGGTGTTTTGAAGTGGGGTTTTATGAGGTACTTATCCATAGTAGGTGTATTACTTAAAGTAGATGACAGTCGGCATATGGCGGTTATGACAAATAGAGCTACCGCTCAGAATGACCCACCAACACGATGTGCGCATGTGCAGTGTGTTTCCGAGACAAATTGAATATTCTAGAGAACAAGTCCATAACTTTAACTATATTTATAGAGGTACTAGCCCATTCTGTTAGATATTTCTTACCTGAATGAGCTACTCTACTTAATATTTATAGAGGTTCATGAGACTATTCTGACAGGATGAGCTATACTTCTGTGCGGGTAGCTCTATATGTCAGATCCCCGGCACGGGAGCAAAGCAATGCTGTGGATGGGGGCAGAAGCAAAACAATTGAAAGTGAAACTAATCTATACTCTTCAAAGCAGGCAGACACTTTCAGTTCCCTGTTGGAAAATATCCTGAATACAGCGTACACTTAAACTGAGATTTTTTCTAGGTGAACCTTTCTTTTAGGTCGCTAAAATACTATAAATGACGTCCCCATTCACAGCACTGTGTTGCTTTGCTTCTGTGCGGTAACTCCTGTCTGTTTTTCTCCAAACTGGTGGCACGCCACGCCACGTACTGTCATTTACTGTACTGTAGGTAATACAGTGACTATGAATAAGTACCTCATACAACCCCACTTCAAAACACTCAAACTATCCCTTTAAGGTCCTTATCATGTCTTTTTATTTCATGCTTTTGTAGTGTATAGTCATATATTCCCAAATTAATGAATCAAATTACCACACAACAATTGCCACACAGTGAACTTTGAGGGGAAGGCATGGCAGCCTGGGCCTCGTTGATAATCCAGCCTTGTAGAACTGTTTATAATAGATGAACACACAAAAAGTGTGATAAGGTCAAACATCAATCTGATACCTGGAAATTGCCTCCGCGCTGTACAGGATATAGACAAAATGCTAAGTAAAGTTTACAATAAAATGTGACAGAAACAACAACAATACACATTCAGAAATGTAGCAGGAATGGTATTGTGAGGTTATTGTATTGTGTCACCAGCAGTATCGTTTATAGATTACAGTGAATGATAGTTAGAAATGATAAAACATTTATATTGTAGCTGTACAAGAGAAGAATCTAAAGCGTACAGTGATGGAGTGTCTTTTGATGTATAACCCATTCAAACCTCAGTGACTCACCTGCAGCGATCACAGTCGTGACACTCGCAGTGTAACACAGATGGTGGGTGCGTATTAGTAAATTATCAATATGGGTCCATCTGCTTAGCTCAGACTGGGACTGGGTCACTGGGTGGCCTCAGGGTTTCTGGATCGGTTTAGATGCCGAGGGGCTGGAGGATGGGACCAGTGTGTGTGTGTGTGTGTATACATGAGTGTGTGTTTGTGTAGGAGGGCGTAGGATCCACTGATGACTGAGGCTCTGTGGGATGAACTGGATGCGTGCGGAGAGCACCGTTTATCCTTGTGGGATATAGGCTAATGAGCCATATGCACCTGCTTGTGTGAATGTTTGTGCAAGTCTGTGGGTGTGTACATAAATACATATGTTTGTGTGTGTGTGTGACATGTGCACTTATAGGCGTGTCAGAAAAACACCCTTCAGAAGGAAGATGTTAATATAATGTGTGTGTTAATGTGTGATTCTGTTAATTAGTTTAGTTTAAATGAGAAGGAGGGCATCACATACAACAACAAACAAATGTCAAGGATATAATAATGTCCATTTGCTGGCACCACAGAACCTAAATGAACATGTATCCGTGTTGGTGTTTGAGATACTTAGGGGCTCTTCTGTTATAAATATGACGTACCAGCTGAGCTGAGCTGTTGGACCTGTTGGAATTGCTTCTTTTGCCAGACCTTTAAAGGCATGATTGAGTAGTAAAAGCAAGCATGCTCTGCAGCAGGAGAATTGGCCATGAGTCTTTGACTTTTATCAATTAAATTAGCTGATCTAGCCAAAAACTTAGTTCTGTTGTTTACTCTCCCCAGTCTTTAATGCTATGCTCTCTCATCCCAGATTACTTCAAGGCAGTGGTTCTCAACCCAACATATTTTAGACTGGGGAATGTTTTTTTTACATTACATTGCCTGTACCAGTGATATCATTTGCCTTGGAATAGATTTTATTTAATGTGTTTGTGAGAGTCAAAGTGTGCATGCACTCTGACGGGGGATTTTCGATGAGTCAGGGAGAGAAAAGTCACAAAACGACTCAAAAAGCCACAGTGCCTGAGGCACATTGGACAACGCCTAGGTGCTAGCTGTTAAAACTAAACAAAACTGTCATCACAAACAAAGCATTATTTATTTAGCCTACATTTATTCATCAGAACATTCACAATAATCACTCAAAATCAACGTAGGAGGCACGTAGAAACAGCTGTTTAAGCCGGACGGGGGAGCTGCGAACACCGACCTGATTATTAGGGGTATCGTGAAAAGGTTGAGAGCCACTGATCTAAGGCAATACTATTGTGTTGTTAATGCATCATAGTGGTTTGTATTGTTCCATTTCCATATTTAAGATGATTAATATCCTCATAAGTTTAATAAATGAGAGAAATTCTTCCTAGTTGAAGGTTACCATCCAGGCAGTCATTGATTTCCATTTATTTCTGTATGGAATGAAAATCTATTAGCAGGCTCCTGAGTTGTATAATTCTTCATCGTGAATAGTTTGTAAACAAATCTGCATTATTTTTTGACGTTTGAAGTTAAATTGTCGTTATGAGGTGTTGAAGCTTACCGGTCCAATTTCCAAATTTACCATTTTTTTGTTCAAATTTCCTTTTATATTTGTTCGTATCTTTGATTTGTTCTTATTTTGTTTAAAATGTGAATCAATGGTAACCATGAAGGTGAACGAAATGCATTTAAAATCTGACTGAAATAGTAAAGCATGCATTCAAAAATGCAATATCAATAAAAAAATGTAAATTACACACTTAAAACTTGCAGTTACTCTGGTGTGGCCCTTTGAATTTAACATTTTATTTGAGGAAAGGATTAAAGCTATAAGTGCAATAGAGGGAGAAACATTAAAGGTGAGGAGTCACTAAATGAATGTAGCCAGTAAAAGGTCCTCACAAGTGTTGTACTCCAAATAAATGTGTGTGTGGGGGTGAGTGACAGAGAGGTTCATTATAGATCTGTGTTTGCACTCGCTCACTGCTCGTCATACCCCCTGTACGTCCCAGCAGGCCATCAAACAGCTGAAGTCCACCATTTGATGACTATAAAAATCCCCTCTTGTTTGTCTCTGTTTTTGGCTCTCGCCTGGGCTCTGCCTTCTCCTCCCCTGATGTGCTTCAAGCTGCATGTTTGACAACCACAACCACACTCTTTTTTTGCCAGGGATGATTCATCAATCTTCTATGCAAACCCTCTACTTTTGGGTAGTTTGCCCTATAAAAACTGGACTGGACAGACTTATTAGTCACTCCTCAATTATACCTCAAAAGAAGGTGTTCTTTGATTACGAAAAGAAAAGAGGAAGTTTACTTAACTGTGGAGAAATGTACATTGCAATGCAAACACAGAGTGTGATTTGTAGAGACTGCTTGTCCAATCTTTCCTTCCTTTTTTTTTAGAAGTCTATTCCTCCTACTCTCTCTATATCTGTTCAAAGTACCTGGAGGTGTGCATTGTTGTTGGACAGACATGCTGTATATGGGTTCTTACTCAAGCACCGCATTGATTAGAACCAAAGAGGCTACTGTGACACAGTGTGCAGGTGTGATTCACTTTAAATAACTAACCTTCAGCTCCGTCCTGCTGCTCCGTCCTGCTGCTCCGTCCTGCTGCTCCATCCTCCTTGGCTCACCTGGTCGGCACACTCCTGTACACACTTGAGCACCAGGACTCCAAACAGTCATAATACCCTGTTGTAAGCAGATTAGAGTCACATTGTGCTTTCACCACTGGACACATGAGCACACACGGTTTGGGAAGAAAAATATAGCAGTGTGTAATTTCAGCCGATTAGACTGTTTTCAGGCTATTAAATAGGCGTTATCAGTCGCTATAAGCCCCATAGATGTGGGTCATTAAGGGCCTACTACACCCACTAGTAGTTTTTATCATCTATTCACATGGTAGACTCACATGGTGGGCAACCTCCGGGTCTGAGAAGTGAAGCCAATGTGGAAGTGCCTTAAACTTGCATTCTTTCTAATAGCCAGCAGGAGGCTACTCCTCCAGTTGCAAAAAGAAGTCTGATTGTATTGAAGTCTATGGTAAAATGACCCTACTTCTCACTTGATTTATTACCTCAGTAAACATTGTAAACATGAGTTTATGGTCTCGATCGCTAGTTTCAGTTCTTCTTCAATACAGCATGATGTTCATTTAGTAAATTATGGTCCCATTTAGAGTCAAATAGACCATAAAGCAGGGTATGCTTTAGGCGTGGCTACCTTGTGATTGACAGGTTGCTACCACGGCATTGTCCAGTCTGAGGGTTGTCCATGTTTTTTTTAACTTAATTCTTTCACGGTGTTTTTTCAGTTCACAAAAGATAAATGCAACATTTTAGTCACCTAAAATGTTCTTATTTAGCGTTTAGTTGTACTACACCCTCTCGTGTCACTTCTGGTTGCAAAAAAACAAGATGGCGACGGCCAAAGTGCCAAACTCGAGGCTTAAAAACGGCAGTCCACAAGCCAATGGGTGACGTCACGGTGACTACGTCCACTTTTTATATACAGTCTATGGGTAGATCACTGAAAGAAGGTATAAAAGAACACAACAGCGACCTCTGGCGACTGTAGTAATTATGACAGAAGCAGAAGTCAGGTGCTGTAGTATAGACAGTGAGAAACTCCATATGGGGTGGAGGACATGATGTACGATAATTGTTTTTGTTGTAAACCTAAAAAAGTTGTAGTTTTGTTGCTTCAAACTAAAGAAGCCTTTTTTGCCTTCACTTTGACAACGTAGTAGGCCCCTACTGATCGACATCTATGGTTCTTATAGCAACCAATAACACCTATTTAATGGCCTGATAACGGTCTAATTGGGTGCAAATTTCATTGCAGTCCATGCAATAGTTTCTGAGACATTTCAGTCAGAACTATAAAGGTGGCGCTGGAGAATAAAGACAAGGGATCACAAAAGTCATTAGGATACATCATCTATGAACTATGAATATCTTTACTAAATTTTAGCAAATTTTGGCAGTCCATCAAATAGTTGTTGAGCTATTTCACTAAAAACCCAAATGTCAAACTCATGCTGGTGCTATGGGGCAAAGGCAGTCAATAGGATTCATTCTCTGGGCACCATGGATATCTGTACCAAATCCAATAGCTGTTGAAGTATTTCAGTCTTGACCAAAGCAGTGGATCAACAGACCAACATTGCCACCCCGAGAGCCACGCCACTAGTCTGGTTAAAAAGAGATAAAAAGTCAGTACAATATGCAACGTTGGCAGCAAAACCCCAGAAAGTGAGGGTGGAGAATGTAACAGAAAGGGAGGATTAGAACTGAGAGCGAGAGATATGGACGGACAGGGGAGAGGAGGAGGAGGGAGGCAGCGGTGGTGAATGAGAGAGATAAGAAATGGCGGCCAGGACACAGAGGAGCATTAGAATAAGGATGAGAAGGGCAAACTAATTCCCGCGTTGAGGGAGTTCAACACAATTGACAATCTCTCTGTTTCTCTCTGTCCATGCCAATGTTTACAGCGGTTAAGCAGGCTTTGCAGAGTAATTCTACTATTATTAGCCGGCATGCTGCAGCCAGACAGTCAGGGTGACGGACATACTCTGTCTGTCTGGTGTTATTTGCTCTACTTTTGTTGGCATTTTTGTCCATTGCCCATGAAAATGTAGCCAACGCTGGAGTACAGTAATGTAGTTTTAGGGTAGTAAGCTTGTAGAAAAAGGGGTACATATATTGGAATAATGAGGGTCATGAGCACATACTTATACAGTAGGGGGATTTTGAAAATGTAGCCTGCAAACTAGGCAACCCAAAGATTCCTGAAAATACAGAGCTAGTCTTATAGACGGGTTTCTGTGCAACGTCATCACAGAGATGTGTGCGCAGCTAGGGGGCAGAAAGCACGGCATGTCTAGCAGAGCCAAGCTCCAAAGCAGAGATAACAAGGAGTTGTTGAAAAGATGGATTGAAAATGTTAAATATTCCGAGGGGATTACATGTCTTTACTAAAAATAGAAGTAGATTATGGATCCAGGTCTGATGGGCAAAAGCATTCTAGTCACACAGTGCTAGCAAAGCAGCGGGTGGTCATGGCGAGCTGTCATGATCCACAGATCAATAAAAATGAAGTGATCAACAACATGGTGATCGAGCCACACTCAAAATTTATAATATATATTTAGCGACTATGCCTTAAAAGTGATGCAAGACTTCGTTACGGCTCTAAATCGCTGTAACGTTATGCGACAATGGCGGGGGAAAGCTCACTCCAGTATGCTGTAACGTTACATTTTGAGGGGGAAGACGTCTGGTAGTCTACGTTATACCTGTTGAGGAATCGCTAAGGAAAAATTGCCTGCCGGCGGCCATCAAGAGGGGCTCACGTAACTTGAACTCCGACTGCAGTGTCAACCAAACACACACAAATCCCCCAAGTAAAATTACACCTATGCCTGATCTAATGGCACACATTTCATAACAGATGATAATAATAAACAAATCTCATACCAATACGTCATATGATAACGGTATGTGGTGGTCGGACTCTGCCGGGGTCTGGTATAGTCAACAAGAATGTACAAACAATGCAATATCTATGTTGATTACAACGGCTGCCAAAGCGGTTTTGCCCCCTGAATGCTCGCACACCGGGTAATGTTTGTATGCAAGAAACCCGTCTATGACTTCTCTCTAATGATGCAAACAGAATAACCTTTTTAGCATTCAGGATACAACCAAGACAAGAGGCTATTCTTTGACTCTCCACCCAGACAGTGTCTCCACAGCAAAGAGGAAGGTCTTGCATGTTTTCTCTCCTGGAACTTCCTCTTTTATTTGCATAGAATGGCCTTTCTTAAACACTGCACAGACGGACAGGAGAGGCTAATGAGAAATCGAAAGCTGCTCTTCCATCTAGTGGCGTAAAGGCCGCAGTGCATTGACTTGTAGCAAGGTTGTAAGCAACGGAGATGAGCGGAGAGGCAGAGGGTGGTTCGGCCAACTGGAGTGAGCGAGGGGAGGGGGAGCAGAAAGAGATGGAGGAAAGAGAGGAGGAGGAGGAGGGGCAAGAAGAGAGGGAGATGTAAGGCGAGATGGGGAGAGAAGCACTAGTATTCTCTTTGAAGCTGACTGTATTCTCTGAAGAGGACGGTTGCATAATTTCAGCAGAAAAACAGCCTGACTGTGTTGTTTTTATTCCCCCCTCTCAGAGTTGTCTGTTCAGGAAAATGATCCCTGACAGCGAGGCACCAACAACATGATATAAACCTATAAAGCATGGGGGTGAATATGGGGCACTCAAACGTAACCATTAAGATATGGCAGCAAGATGGACAAAATGGCCCACTCAGATAAGCACGCACCCACACACACAGGCTCATGACCACATGAGTAATCATCCCCTGCAGGTATCCAGTGTGTGTGTGTGTGTTTCTGTTACTTTCTACTCCCCCTCGCTCCTCTCAGTCTCAGTTATGTAGGCTAACTCTCCTATTGGATCCCATTATGTGTCAGGACACTGCATGACTTACGCTGGATTAGATGAGTTCCCAGCTGAATTCAAACTCATAATTGAATTTCAGGCTTGTCTTGCTATAATTGGACTAAAATGAATGAGAGTTTTTCTCATCATTCTTCACCCTGCTTACTCTACGTGTCTATTATACTTCTAGATTTTTGTTCTGTCACCCAAATACTTAATCGTCCCCCTCTAAAGACCCTCTGCTCTAAATATTAAACCCTATACCTTCCTCTCTCTGCCAGGTCCAAGATGGGCGTCCTGGAATTTGGGCATCTTCATCTGTATCCGCTGTGCCGGTATCCATCGAAACCTGGGGGTCCACATCTCCAAGGTCAAGTCTGTCAACCTGGATCAGTGGACACAGGAGCAGGTCCAGGTCAGAGGTCACACTACACAACCAAACATCAAGATGGGGAGATGTAATCCACATTATTGTGTGACACACAGTTCATAGTTTTTCACAAATTATTAATGTGATGCAGTACGCGATGACGGTGTTCACATCAAAGTTATAATAGTTTTGAATTTTCCATTAGTTTTTATTTTATTTTAGTTTTGACTTTTCAATTTAATTTAATTTAAATTTAATTAATTCATTTAGTTAGTTTTCAGAGTATGTTTGCTAGTTGTAGTTTAGTTTCAGTTAATCAGAAAGGTTTAGTTTTAGTTGTTATATATTTAGTTTTAGTTTTACAGCAGTTTTAGTTTTTGTTAGGGCCAGGTATAATGCCTCAGATGTAGCTACATATACACACATACAAAATACATAGTTGGAGAACTCTAGAGGAACGGCCATGATGTTTAATGTTTAATCTGTAGGAAGCAATTGTGACATAGCGTCATCTCCTGGAACGTCAAGTCAGTTTAATTTCTATGGTTCAATGTCACGAGAGTTGACAGAAATTCATGTCTCCTTTTTTCGGTAGTGATATAGGCCTATTATTACGGAGGATTATAGCTGCCATTATAATAAATAAATAAAATAACAAAGAAAGAAATGTAGAAATATAAGCCTCAATTTACAAAAATATGTGCAGGTTAATTTAAAAAATAAATACATTCCAAAAAACAAAAACTAAAATGAATTTACATTCATTTTTATTTTATTTTTATTTGTTTTTTAACCAGGCAATATTGTTTCAGTTTAGTTTTTATTTTGTTTCAGTTTACTAACACTTGCAACACTGCAAATAAGTAAATACAAATTGTTAGAGACGTGGGATCTATTAAGTGTGTTAAATATAAATGCCAGAATGGTATAAATAAGAATATTTCTTGAAATGAACAGTATAAATGCAGTATTAATGACAGAGTATTGCACAGTTTAATTATTCCACAAATTATTATACAGTTTTAATATTGTATTGTAACAAAAAGTGTGTCAGAAATGATCAGTTGTTGGATAAATATTTCCATTTCTGACAGCAGGATAAATAACTAAATTTGGAATTTGTCGACAGAATAAACAAAACATTTCTGGTTGCTTCACCTGTGTCTGTCTGGGATTTTAAATGATATACTTGTTCACTCAAAGTAGAGGAAGAAGACACTTTCTCATCAGTATGCAGCTCACTTTGTCAGGGTCTGATATTCAAAGACAGTCAGCATTATGCTTTTCCTATTGTCAGCATCTTTTTTTTTTCTCATTTCTCTACATCCACAATAAGAATTCACCATGTTTTATTAGCAGGACTCACCCACACAAAATAGAAATAGCAACCTGTTGTATTGTATCTTTATGAGACTGCTTAACAATGTAGCGTCAATGTTTTGGTGTCACCAGTGTGTTCAGGAGATGGGAAATGCCAAAGCCAAACGTCTTTACGAGGCGTTCTTACCTGAGTGCTTTCAGCGCCCCGAGACAGACCAGTTCGCAGAGCTCTTCATCAGGGACAAGTATGACAAGAAGAAGTACATGGATAAGGTCATCGACATACAGATGCTCAAGGTGAGTCCACATACACAGAGAGAAAAAGCTTTGTGCTTTACTTGCGTACTTGTCTCGTCTCTCTTTATCTACCACCGTCACGATGCTCTTGAGCAAGGCCATTCGTCCTGGAGTGTCTGCTTGCTCAAATAAAACCATTTGTTTTCTCTGTACAGAAAGAAAAGAGCTGTGACAATATACCCAAGGAGCCAGTCGTGTTTGAGAAGATGAAATTGGTGAGCGCTGGCTGCATCACAGCATTAATAGAGAACGTAAATTGTTTGATTTTTAACATTAAACTGATGCAGAGTGAGTGAGTGCATTAGATTGAGCAAGGAGAGGAAGACTAGGGAGCTAAAGAAAGAAGAGAAAGGGGTGTCAGTCAGTGAGGAGAAGGTGACACGAGAGGAAGCGAGCTTTCAGCCAGCAGGGGAAAAATTGGGAGTAACTGTGCTGTTCTGACCGGAGTGGGAAGGTCATTTCACCACCAGAGAGTCTGGAGAAAAATGATTCTTGGATTCAAGCTCATTTGTCAATGCAGACATATCGTATTACTTGTATCGACTTTCTCTGTTGTGACAGAAAAAAGATATCAGCCCCAAGACAGATTCCCAGTCTGTCACAGATCTGCTTGGATTAGGTATTGCACCTCACACACATACACACACACATTTACAGCATAGAGAGAAAAGAAAGTTATAGAAAAAGACGGGCTAACTGTGAATAATCTTGAATAATCGCAACCATGCTTCCATCTTCCCTCTATTAGATGCCCCTGCTCCAAGTCCTGCAGTGTCTAATGGTGGAGGATGTGTTCCAGACAGTAATAAGAGCCCAGCGGTTTCCAATCCAGCTCTGGCACACTCTGCACTGGATCTCTTCAGCTCCCTGCCAGCACCCTCCTCTGCTTCCTCCATTAAAACCACGGTAACACACTGCACATACTATATACACTGTCTGCTCTCCACGGACCCGTCGTGTTTGTAGCCATGCTAGCGGCGTGGCTCTAGGCTAGGGATGGCAATGTCAGTCTGTCCAGACTAAAATATCTCAGCAACTCTTGGGTGGATTGACATATAAGTTTGTACAGACATTCATGGTTTGCAAAAGGAGGATTTCGTCTGACTTTTTTGACTCTAGCGCCAAAATTAGGTTTGCATTTGCGGTAAAGACTGAAATGTCTAGACGACTATTGGATGAATTGCCAATAAATACAGACATTCCTGTTGCTCTCGAGTTGTAATAACTTTAGGGATCCCCCCGACTTTTCATCATCAAGGGCTAGTTGCATAAACTTTAAGACTAGTCTTGGCCTTAGATTGTCAGGTCTAGTCAAATTAAGCCTGCCTGTTGCATAAATATTCAGACTGACTTAATTTGAGGGAAGGAAAGTTAGCCACCTCTCTCCCTGGCTAAGCCTGAGGGAGAGCTTTTATTTCAACTAATTATCCATTACTTTTAGCTAATTTTTTAGCTAACTCTTTCAACTGTTTCTCCATTACCTTTAGTTATTTTTAGCTAACTGTTTATCCATATTTTTTTGGATTCATGTACCATATTCTTGAACTGATTCTGAACATCTTTAACGGTTCTAATGACCGTTGGATTTATGCTGTTTACCTTTTTCAGTTATCTTCTCCCACACTTGGTGTGGTGTCACCGTTGCATCCACCATTTTTTTTCTCTTCAGTGAAGCGCATTTTGACGGAATTGCACCAGAATCAATTGCTAGGCAACAGCTTGGGTCCATGTGTACTTCCTGTCAGCTGATGACATTCACATCCACTGCAACCAGGAATAAACTGGGACACATTTAGAATGTTTACATTTAAAATTGTGTCAAGGGTCTAAATATTGTATATTCGTGACATCACAAATGGGCAGAAATCCTGACAGCTTGTTTCAAATGCAGAGTTTTTGAATACGGGCTGTGTGTTTCGATACTTTCACAGTATTTATATAGGACTTAAGCCTGCTTTATAATAAAAAAAAACATGAAAATCTCACTTTTTTTATAATATGGGACCGTTAATCTGCTTTTGTAGATGCCATTTGCCCTTGTTGTCACCCCTAATTGTATTTTTCCACAGTTGATAACCTTCCCCTGCCTTCTCTCGGTGTTTCCAGCCTGTTTCCAGCTCCATGCCTCAGAGCAGAGTGACTGCCTCGGTGCCTGATAACCTCAGTCTGTTTCTGGATCCGGCCTCCAAAGCAGAGGCCGGCACTGTCAAGAAACTGTCCAAGGACTCTATTCTGTCCCTGTACGCCTCCACCCCCTCAGTACTCCCCAGAAGTATGTCTACTCACGGTGAGAACTGGAGAACCTTCTCTCAGATATTGTTTTCTCCATGCGTCCTTAAGTCTTAATTCAATGGGTGAGTTAGTTTCACCAAAGAGACTTGAGAATCAGCATTATTAATTGGCGCGATCTATCTGTGATTTTTTACAGCAGGCTTGTACATGAACCAAATGGGATACCCGACACACCCGTACGGATCGTACCATTCTTTAGCCCAGGCAGGTGGAATGGGAGGTGCCATGATGACATCACAGATGGCCGTGATGGGACAGCAACAGAGCGGCCTGATTGGAGTTCAACAGAACGGCATGATGGGACAGCAGGGCGTCATGGCTCAGACTAGTGGCGTTATGGCGCCACCCTACATGACGGGGATGACCCAGGCAATGATGGGACATCAGCAGGGTGGGATGATGGTACAGCAGCAGCAGAATGGCATGATGGGACAACAACAGAGTGGGATGATGGGACAACAACAGAGTGGGATGATGGTACAGCAGCAGGGTGGGATGATGGGACAGCAGCAGCAGAATGGCGTTATTGGACAGCAGCAGAGTGGGCTGATGGCGCAGC
>CAKALG010033346.1:0-12690 GCA_916700815.1 Helicolenus hilgendorfi | reverse complement strand
ACAGACAGACAGACAGACAGACAGACACACAGACACACAGACAGACAGACAGACAGACAGACAGACAGACAGACAGACAGACAGAGATCCCCTGCTCTATGTGCTTTTCAGGTCAGACTTACTGTAATCATTCTTCATCATTCATACATTCTTTATTAATCTATTGATTATTGAATCTATAAATGACCAATCTTAAGTCTATGAACAACTGTCCTGCTGATCTTGCTTGAAGAATTGCACCCACACCACGTTCATTTGAATACAACCTCAAGACCTTTAAATTCAGTTTAGCATTCTTATAAATGTAATGTCAGCTGGGATCGGCTGCAGCCCCCCCCACGACCCTGAATGGGATAAGCGGTTACAGATAATGGATGGATGGATGTCTTTATGCATTTCTTTTTGTCTCTCTGCCGTTCCTCTCTCTATTTTATTATGTATGTGCCTCACTTTTATCTTGTGAAGCACTTTTGGGAATGGCTTCTGATTAGTTAATCGTGATACTATGAAACAGCATCTGACAGTATTAAAGTCCAGATATCAGGTAATACAACCGTTTTTCAACATGTGATGATAATGAGGTAATCTGTGATGTGAAAACTTGATCCACTCCTGCTGTGATTGCAACAGTGTCTGAATGTATCCATGTGTGACACCTGCAGGTAGAGCTGACTCTCATCAACACACAGACACCGGTTGATCTCAGAGTGGCACAGAAATGCAAAACAGTTAAGAATGAAGTTGTTTACAGGAAGGAGATACTACATTATTCCCTGTACAGAATGAGCAATAAGGGTACTAAATAGAGTTTCCACAGAAGCAGCGGTGAGCACAGAGTCTCTCAGGAGCAACAGTGAGAAGTAGCATCTCTTCTGCCTGCAGGGTTGGGTTTACTTTTGCCCCATCAGGTCAAACCGGGGAGGCACTTGAGCTAACCAGAGGGGCCGTTGGGGTGCTCAAATTACACTCTGGTGTGACATTAGTAGGGTTGGGGTTCAATAGCAGTTCACTGACTCTTCTTACAGTAAATCAGACCTCCTAATCAAATCTACATCCTTTCAAATTCCATAAAAACACATACGCTTCATAACAAAAATAATTTCAATTTATGTTCAAACCTGAATCTATTTAAACGTTTTACCAGACAGATTTCTTATTTGCTGTTTATCTAAATTACTTTTTTATTGTCATCAAATTTTTATTTTTCAATACTGGAGGTTAGAGAGAGTATAACAGTAAATCATCAGCATCTGTAATACTGGACATGGATCATTTTTAACATAAGTACAGAAACATGGTTCATGCATGTATATTATTTAGGGCTGTCAATCAATCATACAATATTCAATCATGATTAATCGCATGATTGTCCATAGTTTATCGCTATTAATCACAAATTAGCTGCACATTTTTTTGGGGCAAATATGCTGCATAATGCAAATGTATGTATATATTTATTATTGGAAATCAATTAACAATGCCAAATGCCAACCCTCACAGATATTACATTTAGCATAAAACAATCTGCTCCAATCATAACATGGCAAACTGCAGCCCAACAGGCAACAACAGCTGTCAGTGTGTCAGTGTGCTGACTTGACTATGACTTGCCCCAAACTGCATGTGATGATCATAAAGTGGGCATGTCTGTAAAGGGGAGACTCGTGGGTACCCATAGAACACATTTACATTCACATATCTTGAGGTCAGAGGTCAAGGGAAACCTTTGAAAATGGCCATGACAGTTTTTCTTCGCCAAATTTAAGCACAAGTTCAGAGTATTATTTAGCCTCCTTTGTGACAAGCTAATATGACATGGTTAATACCGATGGATTCATCAGGTTCTAGTTTCATATGATACCAGCATCTTCACTCTAGCTTTAAAACTGAACCCGCTACAACCTAAAAATGGCAAGTAGCGTTAACGCGTTAAAGAAAGTAGTGGCGTTAAAATTAATTTATGCTAACGCGTTATTATTGTATTAACTATGCCATAATACTATGACATTCATCAACTGGCCAACAAAAGGCTCTTATTTTCCCCTCCAATCTATTTATCTAAATTACACATCAAATTGATTGATACATTGATCTTTCTAATAAAATAAATAAATATCTAAATGAAATATTTGTTATATTTAGATCTTAACAAATCTCTAACTTATACCAGGGTATATTTGAATCTATGTTACATTCAATATATCAGTATTCATATAAATTAAATACACACATTAATCTTCTCAGCAGCTCAGAGATGCATCTTCTAACGCGGCGATAACTAACTCTGCTTTGCTTCAGACGGACCGATCATGTACTGACCTACAATGAGCTGAAAAAACAGGTTCGGTCAGATCTGACTCCTGTACTATGAAAGACGGGAAGAAAGACAAAGGCCTTGTTCCTTCTTCTTAACCAACTCTGATCCATCTGAGGATTTTAGTTTTGCTCTTGGTGGTGAGACAATGATTCCCGTCACCATTAGGGGAATATTTTTCCCTCCTCTGCTGCACGTCGCCGCTCTTCTGTTTGACATTTCTATTAGAAGTTGGCAGGCTGATCAGCTTCTCAGCAGCTTCTCAGTGGCGTGAAGATTCAGAGTTGCTTCTCTCTAAATATTATATAAGATCATCTGAGTGCAAAAATAGAGCGAGGACACACCTGAATTAGTCATCATATGTGCAGTATGTGATTTAGCGTTGTGCTGAGTACGAACATTGGAAAGAGTACCCACACCTGCTCAAATATTAATCTTATTGAACATCTACTTTTCTTCAGATTTTTGGAGGGGTTAAGAAGCACAACATTGTTGCTTATTTAACAAGCATGGATATTGTTTGGCTCACAAATAATTGAAGTCGTCTCAGGATTGACAGCACCTCTTGTGCTTGTTTACAGGCTTCATTAGAGACTGTTTTCTTCTCGTTTGGGCTTTTTTTTTTGCTCCGAGATGTAGTTAAAGCTTCAGTAGGCAGAAGGTTTTGGCATCATTGCGCACAAATTCCATAATAACCTTTGTAATAAGTAATAAGCATATTGTAATTCAAGTGCTCTGGGAGAAAATGAGATTCCTGCTCCTCCTCATGGCTCTGTTTTCAGGCTTTAGAAAATCGAACCCGTGACGGGAGACTTTGGCCAATCACAGGTCATTTAGGAGAGAGAGAGCGTTTCTATTGAGCGTCCCTATTGGCTGTACTCTATTTTCCAGCTAAACAGTACACGACAAGATATTTCTGAGAACATTTGAGGAGAGAAATAGACATTACAGTAACAGAATATTGATTCATATTTGATCAGCGCTGCCTAGTTTGACCGTTTGGTTCGGAGTTCGCGAGTGATTGACAGCCGGCTCTAATAGACAGCAAATGGACGGCAGACACCAGATCAGCTCTGAATGCTTGTTTTCTTCCGGTCTGTGAAGTCTTGCAGATGCCGTTAGGAGCACCGGAGGACACAGAGGAACATGATTTTTTTTTCAGATTACCTGTCTCACTGTGCACTAATGACAGGATATAGTTACCATTTTATAAAAAGAACTTGTTTTAAGCATATTTGCTCCATTTCTACCCACTGCAGCTTTAATATTGTACTGGTGGGAAATCAGCCACTGAGCCATCAATGCTAAGGACAGACCTTTTCATTCTGCTATAATTTAACAGAGGTTTTATTATTGCTTTGGTCAGAAATGGCATGCAGACCCCCCACATGGATGGTGTGAACTTCACCACTGAGCGATCGATGATATGTTGCGGTTGAAAGGGCAGTTGTTATTATTCGTCTCTGATGTGATTGAGGTTGAAAAGGTTATTGCATTTTCCAGTAATCAAACCTTGGCCTCCTGCATGGAAGGTGAGGTTCTACTGAAACACCACTGCTATTGTTGTTGCGTTAACGGGTAGGATTAATGGGGACCCCTGGAGACTTGTCGCCATTATTACTTTTCCACTCCTGAGTTGGTACATCACAATGCCCATAATGAACCTGACTCTGACCTTCACAGCATCATGTGTTTGTCTTTTAGTTGTCAGACATTCGACAAAAAACAGTCCGATGTTGCTTTGTGTTCTATTGACGCAACAGCTGATCAAATCTGGTTTGTAAATGAAAATCATGCACACCATCAATATGTATGCCTCTGCTCATCGTCTCATTCATATTTCTAAACTCTACTGAAAATGATTTATCCCAACAAGTGATGTATGAGCAGTTTCACGAGTCTCATTTCCCGTCATAATGAGCTCCACTCGATGCAGACAAATGATGACAAGCGGTGGAGCTGGAAGGAAGTTGCCCTCATGTTGACCAGTGATTTGTTTGGAAAACTTACAATTGATGATGATGTCACCGAAGGTTTAATATATCAACACTGTCCTTCCCGAATACCTCTGTCACAGCAGCTCATTAAAATTCAAAATGTATATTGAATGTGTTGTGATGCAGTAATAACTGTTTGTAATAACTGATGTCTTCCCTGCAGCCTTCAGAGGAGCCTCTTTTTCTCTGTTTTATACCTGCCATCTGCTGCTGGTGCACCACTTATTCCCATTTCCTGGCCGGTTGGTTCCTCCATTTGAAACCAATTAAAAGCAGTGGTTATTATTCATTAACCATTTTATGATCCTCAGAATCCCCGGGGAGGAAACTGTTGCGTTACATTTGTATACTATACTGTACACTTATATAAACATAAAGGAATGTAAGAAAATAGAGATAAAGGAGTATGTAACATGTAAATGATGTACATCATGCTACAATATTGTACATATTGCACAATATAAACATAATAAATGTAAAGAAATTTACGTAAGTAATCAAATTCAAAATAAGAAATGAAAATGTAAGAAATATGTACAAATATTTTCATTAAGACGAGCAATATATAGCATTAAGTAAATACAAAATGCTGAAAAGTGGGATCTATTAAGTGTCTTAAAAATAAATGCCAGAATGGTACGAATAATAATTAAATAAGAATATTTCTTGAAATGTATAGTATAAATGAAGTATTAATGACAAAGTATTGTAACAGTTGAGTTATTGCACAAATTATTGTACAGTTTTTAAGGTTCACAAAATATTGGTGATTTCTATTTCTTCAGTCATCTGTAGTAAGCGATTGGCAAGTGTTGTACCCCGCAACTGAAAGTCATGTGACATGATTTAAGTGTTTTTTGGGGGGCATTTCAGTGCCGTCAGGGAATGGAGAGAGAGAAAGAGAGAGAGAGAGATGGAGAATTACATGCAACAAAGGTCCACTAACTCAAACGGGGGACTTTGTGATTCGTGGTCACACTGTAATTCTTGTGAACTTCAAATATTTGACAAATCAACTGCATGAAAGCATTTGACCGAAAAAAACTGGAGGAAAACTATTGTGTTAAATATAAAGTCCCATGGAAGATTTACAAGTCTTTGAATGAGTATTTGAATGAGTGGAGCAGCTTCTGTGAACTGACACTTAATAAATGGTAAATGGACTTGCTTTATATAGAGTTTCCTAGTCTTTCGACCACTCAAAGCGCTTTACACTATATGTCAGCATTCACCCATTCACACTGATGGCAGAGGCTGCTAAGGTTCCAACTTTGCCCATTAGAATCTAATCTCATTCACACAACGACATGTGACCCGGAGCAGCCGGGGATCGAACCGCCGACCTTCTTATTGGTGGACAACCTGCTCTACCCTCTGAGCCACAGCCGCCCATATAGTTAATATAGTTTGTTCTTTTTGTTTCTTCTTGAAAATGTTTTTGTTTTCCTCACTGCTTCTTTATTCTTCTGTTCCAAACCCTCGGCTGACATCTTGTGAATGACAAGCAGCAAATACGTGGGGTAAATGTCACATGTATACAGACCTATGGCTTTATAACATCACAGGCTGAGAAAAAAACTAAAGGGTGTATATGTGGTGAGAAAGCTGAGATATTATGATGAAACGTCGCTGAAGCCTGGGAGAAAACATTCAGTGTTTTTATAGGCGTTATAATAAAAAAAAGAGCAGCCAGTTAAATAACACTTTTTTTTTTTATCCACAGAAAATACAATTTCGTTCCTTGCTGGCTTTTTTTTTTGTTTTTACACAACATACAATAGCTCATGAAACACAGCTTCGCTTGCTATATCATGCAGGTAATGCAAAGTGCCCAGAGATATGAAGTAATAAAGAAACATAAACTGAAGTGCAGGTCCTAAAAGAGAGCATTTACTGAAGTATAGTTTTACATATAGGAACTGACGCCCCCAAAAATGGAGACGAGACTTTGTGCCTGGCCTGGTGGAAAACTTCTTTTACATTCACTTTTGGATTTTTTTTGCTTTCACATTGATGGGTCTACAGTTTGAGTAAAATAAGTAAATTCTCTAAAACTGTAGGATGTAGGAACTAGTAAAAGGAGGAGGATTTGTACTGTCCCTTACCAAAAAACAAGTCTATTCATGTGTGATAGAACTAGACTTTATTTAAACTTAAATCTTGGCTTATACTGACAAGTATACAGAAAAGTCCAAGTATAATATAGAGTAGCCTATTAAAGTTTGTAAACGTATGTTTGGAAATGAATTTACTTCAATTCATCAAGAAGAAAAATAATTTTGCATTCTCTGTTCACCGTGGAGCCATGCGAGAAAAAAATAAATATATTTTTAATCTCATCACAAACATCAAGTCAAATAACAGTCTCTTTATGTAATGCATACATCATTGGCTATGTAATATAAGTTAAAGAAAACTTACTGTATTCTTTCTGTAAAAACTATTAAACTAGTAGTTTATTGAGTATACTTTAAAGTGTACTTTCATAAACTACAAAGTGGGCTACAAGTATATGTAAACTAACACTATACCTATAAGTTCCCTCGTAATATAGTTCACTTCATAGTATAGTTGCGGTACAAAATGTAACTTGTAAACTAGTTGTGTACTGAAAGTTTACTATTCTTACACTTAAAGTACACTTAAATACTTTTATAAACTAAAGAGTGGGCCAAGTTAGTCCCAAGAAGTACTACCTTTTTGAAAGGGGTTTGAGGGATTACAGGATAAGGCTGGTGTTATTCTAGTCTATATTGTTCTCATTGTCAATAACTCCTACTTAAATCTTTACAAATGGGTCAAAATATGTGGTTTGATTTTTTTTAAATTTAATTTAATTTGTATTTAATTTTGTATTTAACTGAAGGTGTTTTCAAACATTACTTAAGTAGAAATAAATCGTTTTTTATTGATGTATTTATCTATTGACAGTGAGAACATATAGATATGGCCTGTGTCGGCCGGTAGGGGGCGACCTGCAGCCTCTCACCTCACCGGAAGAAGAGCAATCACATGACGTTTAACAGGAAGTAAATAAACTAGCTTCCCGCGCAGTTAAATCAGTTCAACAACACGTTCACCACAATGGAGGAGCTTTATTTAGATAACATCGACGAATATGTCAACGACCACGATAAGATAGTGAGTGCACCGTTTATTCCCGATGTGTTCTCTGTTCTTCACGTTATTCTGTGTGAGATGATGAAACTCACTGACGGTAGAACCGAGTTACCGCCGGTAGGATCAGGAACTGAAGTCCGTTCAAAAACCTGCCTGTTTACGGTTTGACTCCTTCTGGGTAATGCATTATAGTAGTGATGGCTCGGTTTATGACTACCTACCATCTCTTTTGGGCTTGTGGTTAATTCGGCTCATGAATGATCTAGAAATAGTGCTGAAATTAAACAAGAACGTCATTTTTATAGTTGATAAACGTTAAACTGGTTTCAGTTCACGTCACTGTTGGTTAACGTTACTGCTGGTTAACGTTACTGCTGGTTAACGTTACTGCTGGTTAACGTCACTGTTGGTTAACGTTACTGCTGGTTAACGTCACTGTTGGTTAACGTCACTGCTGGTTGACATCACTGCTGGTTGACGTCACTGTTGGCTGAGGTCACCGCTGGTTGAGGTCACTGCTGGTTAACGTCCCTGCTGGTTAACGTCCCTGCTGGTTGACGTCCCTGCTGGTTAACGTCACCGTTGGTTGAGGTCACCGCTGGTTAACGTCACTGCTGGTTAACGTCAACCGCCAACGGTTGTGTTCTTGAAATGGACGAACACTGTAAAATATCTTTATCGAGTCAGCATTCATACACTGATGGCAGAGGCTGCTAAGGTAACTTTGCCCATCAGGATCTAATCTAAATACTCATTCACACACCGATGGCTATGCCTTCGGGAGCAATTTGGGGTTAAGTGTCTTGCTCAAGGACACATCGACATGTGACCCGAAGCAGCCGGGGATCGAACCACCAACATTCCGATTGGTGGACGACCTGCTCTACCCTCGGAGCCACTGGCTAACGTTACTGTAATTTAACTTTAACGGTAACTTAGTCTGACAAATGAAATGCTAATTAGCGTTAATTGACGTTGTTTAAATAGCAGTTGTAGACGGAAATGGTCAATCATTATAGCCTCGTTCATGTGGCAAGCAACATGGGAACTTAAACACACCTGTTGTCATGTGTTTTCTGTTCAACAGGTGAACCTAAACACACCTGTTGTCATGTGTTTTCTGTTCAACAGGTGAACCTAAACACACCTGTTGTCATGTGTTTTCTGTTCAACATGTGAACCTAAACACACCTGTTGTTATGTGTTTTCTGTTCAACATGTGAACCTAAACACACCTGTTGTCATGTGTTTTCTGTTCAACAGGTGACCTACAAATGGCTGAGCCTCACTCTGGGAGTCCATGTGAACACAGCCAAACAGTGAGTATCACTCCTGCATCATGCAGGAATGGGGACAAGCCAAACATTTCTTCTCAGAGTCAGTCTTTGTGTGATAAACATCAGATGTTCCTGTTTATTCTACTTAATTGGAATCACAGTAGTTGTTAGTGAAGGCACCTTATGGACAGCTTTGATGGTGGTGTCCTGAGGACAGATGACTCACATTGAGGACTGTAACATGTTTTCTGTTAAACCCTTTTACAAATGTATTTAAGTTTAGTTTTTATCACGTGACCTATGGGCTTGTGGGCAGGTGATTACCATTTCCAATGGGATGTTTTTGTGATAACTGTTTCCAAGGTCAAGAAAGAACTCTCAAGTTCAACATCGGTGTTTGATTTTGTCTTAACACAAAGCAGCTGTACAATAACTGAGCAAAATATAGTCTAAAATGATACACAATACACTTCTTATTCAAATCAAGAAAGAAAAGTAATAAAAGAATAAGTAAACAAGGAGAGGATCTGGTTTTCCATACATAGCAGCTTTCCACACCGCTCCGGATGCAGTCCAGTTGGTACCCGAAAACGATGAAAGTGCAGCTCCCATCCAGCTGTTCTGACATCATCATAGGGTCTAACAGAATGCAATGACTTGTTGTAAGCGAAATGTAACCTGATGTCCTGAGAAAGTCTAACGCTACGTTCACACTACGAGCGTCAAAAGTAACTAAACAGGGAGTCGCCGTTGTGGAAGTGTTGCTCAAGCGCTCGTTGACGTAGTAATGATGTAATGATGGTGCCTTCAGATGGGGTCGTGTTTACCGTGTTGTTGAGAAGAGTCCGTATGACATATGTCATATTCACGATCCCTCGTAAGCGGAAAGTTTCTGAACGCTCCGAGTTCACGAGTTGTGACGTGTTTGTTGACGTTGTCAGAAATGGCGGTGGCCATGGAAATAAATTTTTTTGCTGCATAATAAGTGAAAATATTGTAATTTTAGTCGTATATTGTTTGTCTTCATAATTTGAACAGATCTGAGGGAGATGTTTGTATTCCCAACGACCTCATCTTTTGTCTTCTGTCAGTACGTCTTTGCATTTACCTGCATTAGGTTAGCCACTTGCTAGCTTACTAAATCGTTAGACTCTGTGGCTTCTAGACGCCGACGGTAACGTTAATATTGCCGTTACGAACCAGCGGTGTTCTCACGACATAACCACTCGAACGCCAAGCATATTGTGTACACGACTTCCCATGTTTCATTTGAAGGCACCATTAAGAAGCACCGGGGACTACAGCTTTTTTTTTTTGTTGATGGAACGAACGAGTTGAAACACAAACATCTGATTGGTTGACGCTTCACTACGTCATTGGAGCGCTGAAAAGCTCAACGTTGATTTTGTAGCGCGTGTCACGTCCGCCACGCGTCGACAAGTGTCGGGCATCAGTTCGTAGCTTCACCGGCTTCCATTGGAAATGACCGGTAGCCTGTTGCTGAGTTTGCTCGTAGTGTGAGCTCAGCATTAGTGCAGAGGAGAATATGCAGCAATCATTACATTAATATCAATTATTTTGGAATACAGGATGATGTCTCTTACCGTTACCAAGATAATTGAGGTCAGAGGCTGAGAACGTTTTTAAAAATATAACAATTAAACATGTGTGTCTTGTTTTCAGAATGCTCTTCCATTATTTGGATCACAAGAGGAAGGAGAGTTCAGCTCCGCTCCACGCCACCTACCTCGTGTCGGGGAAGTTTGTGGACAATGGCCAAACGGTGAGAAACACAATGAATTAACAACAAGACTGGTTTTGATATGATTTGTATATTTCTATATGCAGACCTTTTCTTCTGGTTTCAGAGATTTTGTTTTTGTATTTAGTTGTTGAGTGCTGATGTTGTGCTGATGTTGTGCTGATGTTGTGCTGATGTTGTGCTTTCCTTTCAGAGTCACAAGGTGTCGGTTGTCAAAGAGGAGCAGTTGGAAGGTGTGTTAATATGTCACCACTGTTTACTAAAACAATAACAAGTTATTATAAGATTCAACATTGAGGGAGATATGTGTTGTAGAAGATGCAGAAGCATCTAACCTCGGGTGTTTTTCTTTTTGCAGATTTCAAATCCAAGATGAGCCTGATAGTGAGTGTCCATGTCTACAGTGTCCAGAAAGCTTTACTGAAGGACAGCGGCCCCCTCTACAGCGTTGACTACGATGCCGTGAAAGACAATCTGAAGAACTGCAGCAGGTATGTTGGTCATATTTTTGTGTGTGCATAAAGGGGGAAATTGGCCACCTTTGCTGTCCAGGCAGCGTTGATGGTAAATGTAGTAAAGTCGTCAGCATAGGGCTGCATAATGAATCGAATATGAATCGCAATCACTTCCCACGATAAAATGAACACGATCGACTGTGATATTGACGTTTAAAAATGCGCGCTCCGCTCATCGATCACAACACGGAGTTGTCGTTCACATCGTAGCTTCACACTATGGGTGCGTTCGTTAATGGTCACTCCGAGCGCCAGAGCGCACTCTGGCACAAACTGGACCGTTCGTAAAGTCGGAGCGCTGTTGGAATGTAATGTTACCGTTCAGTTACTCGGAGCTCCCTCACTCTCGGGGCGGCGGAGCGTACTTTGGGCACTCGGAACAAAAGCATTAATGCCCAATCGTATATTTTTACTGAATATCGGGGCATCCCTAATAAAGATTTATTTCAGTCAAAATGTTTTGATCATCATCATGAGGAACATTCACTTCTTCCATCCGTTTTCTCCTCCATGACCTCCTAGAGCTCGTGGTAGCTACAGGGTGAATGAAGCGGCCCAGCAGTAGTCTACGGGCTGAAAGAGTTCAGCCATACGACTGTCGCTCTTCAGGAAAGTGTTGAATAGTTCCCTCCACTCTGTTTGTAGATACAGTGCGATCCGCTGTGCCAGTGCAGTGCCCATGTCTTCTCTGGAGCTGCAGCAGACGAGAGAAATCCAGCGAGCTCCTACACCGGAGCCTGAGAACAAAAAACCTGCCGTGAATGGAGATGCTAATCTGGCTTCAAAACCTTCCACCAAGCCACAGAAAGGCATCATGGGAATGTTTTCGATGAAGACTGCTCCTAAGAACCAGGATAGTGACAAAGACGTTAAGTCGGAGCAGAAGGAGGATGCACCTGTGGTAGGGCTTTGGAGTCTTTTGTGTGATTAACTGCTGTTTCCAAAGACATAAACCACAGCAGCAGAGTGGTTGATGTCGTTTATTATGGCTGTGTTTTGGTGTTTTAGGTCGATGCCCCCAAAAGCAAAGCAGCCGCAAAAGCCAATCCTATGATGAACTTCTTTGGGAGTCAAGCAGCAAGTGAGTAATGTTATCATCATCATACTCTTGTAGTTTGTCTAAACCTGAGTGGAATGTGTGGTAACCGGTAACTACTCTGTCGGTGTTTCTTCTTTAAGATGACATCATTTTGTGGAATAAATTCAAAATACTTTATTCGTCCCTCTTAGACTCATTTCTGAGCAATTCAGAAAAGCAGAGGCAGTGTGTTTGTTGCCATCCTCTTCCACCGCACTTATCCCAGAAAATGAACCAGCTGTCGCTTTCTGTCTCTCAATGAGCCGTTTACCTTCAGTCTCTAGTATGAAGCTGAGGTACTAACTACCTCCGCTTCAGGGAAACCCTCTTTACCTTTACATGAACCCCAAGATCAACCCCATACAGACAGCGATACACTTGTAATTGAAATAACCAAATCAAATGTCTATCTATATATCTAGTTCTGCTGATCTTTTTAAAAATGTGATGGGAGAAAAGTCATTTAATTTTTGTTTTAATTCAGTGACTAATCACAACTAAACACTTCTCCCTTTCTCCAGAGAAACCAGACAAAACTGTGAAACAGGAGGAAGCAGCTCCGTCATCGTCCTCAGCAGAGCAGCGACGTCAGAGTTCACAGCCTGAAGAGAAAGCAGCTGCTGCTGC